>JAHWFP010110411.1:0-16959 GCA_023313725.1 Lithobius niger
TTCTCCTCAGACCAAACAATAATTAAGCAAACACACAAACAAACAAACGAGTGAACAGGCCTAGACGCTTTTTTCCGTGTGACGGTCTCAACCACAATTTATTGGTCACCCACCGGAAGTGGTAAGTCGAAAAGGAGGAAGTAGCCGGTAGGAGGAGGCGGGTAAGGTAAATCTTGCGCTTCCTGCACGCGTTTTTTTATGCTGTTGTTAGCCATTTTAGCCAGCACAATAGTGAGAATCTGCGGCTTTTCATCGGAATGCTTTTCCACTCAGGAACTTTCTGCTTGACTGGAAGAAAAGAATGATTGTATACGAGTTGTTGCCTAACAATCCAACCGCAAGGTAGCAGCAGCAGCAGCACCCTGGCCTTTTGCCAACAACACAGAATCCTCGCATGAATGCATTCTTTTTCTGGCCGTTTGGCCTTTCTACGGCTGTAAGCAAACACAAACGGAATGCAAAGCTTCATAGGGTTTGACTGTGTGTTTCATGGCTGTATTTTATTTTTATTTTTTATTATTATTATTTAAAGGCAGGTGCAGCGCTTTAAGTTTTGGCAAATCGAGCTTGCCTTAAGTTATACCCTTATCTTGACCCTCTTTATTGTGATGCCACTAAAATTTAATTAAGTGGTTATCAGGAGCGCACGGATGCATTTTTAGCACATGAAACGATTTTTATGACGTTGTCTACAAAAAAAAATAATTCCCAATCACGCACCAGCACTTTCACCAAACTCTTCCTGGAGCCGATGACCATATCACTCCATTGCGCCATTCACATGATCGCCTCGAAACGAATCTAAGGGTCGTTCCGAGGCATGTCACAACTAAAAATTTAGATCGACTTTTATCAAATGTGCAAATTTTGCACTGCTCATGGCATTAAGACATAGACATTGTAGTTCAAAACAAAATGTAAGCTACTGATTTTGTTAAGCAAAAATCAGTAAAGCAGTAAGGTAATCGGCTTCAGTTTTTTTATATGAGTAAGTAAGCGCTGGTTTGAGTATGAGCTGGAGAGGAATAACACAAAAAAAGTAGTAGAGGATGGTCTTACAACAATAATATCAATTAAACAGGAGTGAATAAACAGCCAAGGGCTTGTAACTGTATACATGTTCTTAGGACGTCGGAGTTTCCAATGTATACATTTTCCGTTATATTCCACTACTTGTTCCAAGGCCGTCTGGGAGATAAACTGCTGATTTAGCTCCCTGGATCCTAGGCCAGTTGATTTAAAATCAGCAAAACGTATTTCACCAAAGCAGTGCTAAAAGGCGTTAACTTTCCGGCCCGAGCGATAACTAGCGTGGAACCTGAAGGCAAGACACGCTAATTCTACTCCAGTGGGCCATGGCTTGAGAAACACGATCTCCTTACTTGCTACCAAGTTGTTTAAACGCTACTGCTTGCGGTTAATCGATTCTTGGGCGAATCACAGCATGAAGTGACACTTATTACACGTATTTAGTAGCTAAAACCCACAAAGCACAATTTTTAACGTACGTTTTCCGCAAAATTAAAATCGGTCACTCGTTCGACAACTGGCTGCATGAGGTCGCGACTCAGTGTGGCGATCATTGGTGCGTTCCACTGGGCCTCACCACTAAGGTCACAGTTAAGGGAGAAGCTATCAAATATTACGCGGGCCAGAATTCGGTTAAAACTAAGCTGGTGGAAAATAGGCAATAAGTCTGGGTCAAGTCCGCATGATGTTTTAATTATAATTAGGAGCGTTGGTGGGCTCAGGGTCGCCTGACTTACACGGGGACACTTTGCCTTTGCTTAGGGTCTAGTGTTTTTATACAACTTCAATAAATCAAATCTTGAGTGTGGCCTGTAAAATTATGGAGTCTATAATTCGCGATAAAATTATTGATCATCTTGGTAAACTATCTATTATTGTCCAAGACCAATTTGGCTTTCTACCCCGGAGGTCAGCTACCCACCAACTACTCACTGTGCTCGACCATTGGACCTCTGCTCTGGATATTGGAATTGTTTCAGATACTATTTATTTTGATTTCAAAAAGGCCTTTGAATCGGTAATTCACCGTAAACTTCTTCTAAAATTAACGGCGTACGGTATTGTGGGGGATTTGGCAAAGTGGATTTCGGCTTTCTTACTTAACCGATCACAACGGGTAAAAGCTGAAAATATCCTTTCAGACAGTAAAATGGTAACTTGTGGTGTTCCACAGGGATCTGTTTTGGGCCCCATTTTGTTTGTAATTTACCTAAATGATTTAAAATTTCTTAATGAACAGACGTATGGAGTCAAATTTGCGGATGACATTAAGATTGGAGCAGAAAACTTAACTACTTTTGGTTCATTCGCACTGGACTCTGAAATTCGAAATGTGGCCTCGTGGGCAACGACATGGCCGTTACCTCTCTCTATCTCTAAATGTTTTACTTTCCACATCGGCAATCTGAACTGCTGCCCCTTATATTACCTCGAATCGACGGCCCTCCAGCCTACGTATGAGGTAAAGGACCTCGGGGTCTGGTTTACTAAAAACTTAAAATCCTCACTTCATTGCCAAAAAATTTGTGCTCTGGCCTTCCAACGCTCTACCATTGTAAATAAATGCTTCACGTCTGGCAGCGTTCACATCAAGGTTTGGGTGTTCAAGGTGTTTGTGAGACCACTCCTTGAATATGCTACCCCGGTTTGGTCTCCGGATCAATTGGGGGACATTGATCTCATCGAATCGGTACAACGTAAGTTTACGAAACGCCTACCTGGTCTACGGGATCTTAAATGTAGCAAACGTTTGCCCAGGACTTGGCTTGAATTACTTGAACTTCGTCGAATCAGATTTCACCTAATTCTCACTTACAAAATTCTGAGAGGATTGATTGATGTAAATCTACCTTTCTTCGACTTCGCCCCAGGCAGGATGTACACACGTGGTCATTCTTGGAAACTTGCTGTACAGGCTGCACGTACAAACTGTCGCAAGAACTTTTTCTCCGTACGTGTTGTGAAAGTTTGGAATGCTCTCAAGGAATCAACTGTTGAACAGTCCACGGATTCTGTCGTATGTTAATGCTCGAAAACCTAACAGTCTTTTTGAAACGCCCACTCACAGAAATTTTATAGGTCTTTCTTTTGGCTTTATTGTTCCTTTAAATCTAGGCTCGGTGTTAGTGGTTCAGAGCCCTTCCGCAGTCCTTCCACGTGTTGGTGGTAAATTGTATTTATTTATATTTATTTGAGCTAGTAGGGCCTACCAATATCTGTGATGAAAATGTGTTTAGTCCCATCTGGACTAGTCTCTTATTGTGTGCGCGGTGTATCTTGAGTCCTGCAAGTATTTTGTGAGCTTCTACGTCTTCCTGGATGGGGTGACTTTAATCGATGGCCGCCATTGTTTTCGTAACCATCTTGGATATCAACAAGGCACTCTGCTACTGAAAACGTACAATCGATTATCTGTGTTCGTTCTGCAGAGAACTCAAGATAGGCCGCGGACATATTCTCGAATGTCAGGGAATCTTAGGGAAACTTAGGGTTAAACGGAATTTCATCATGTGTTTGAGTTATTGTTTGAATTTGGATATAAATCTATTATCTACGGGGTTGCTGTAATCTACAAACAACTGGGTTGGTCAGGTTCGAATTTATATTGAGAGCACCAGGTAGAAAACCAAGCGAGCTTGAGCCATTACAAGTGATGATGCACATTAACTATAGAGGCAATTTGTAGGTTACATATTGTTACAATAATTGGTCACATAACATCACTCAGCAAACAATGGTCCATCAGCAGGTCAAACGGTCGGGGCTCAAAAACTGGCCGTGTAAACGGTGTTACTTTTGAAGTTACAATGGGTTGTTAAAATATGACGTCATCTTAATCTTGGACTTGAATTCGCAAGTGACGTCATCAGTGGGCCTGTCGTTGGGGGTAGCATGGTTTCAACGTTGGTAGTCAGAAATAAATCTCACGACATCAGAACGAATGGTGAAACCTGAGGTGGAATTATTTTGGAAATTCTTCCTTTATGTAACTCCCGATTATCTTTTTTTTTTTTTTCAATTTCTTTGAGCCTTAAGTCAATCGAAGCAATTTAATGCTTGTATAGCTGAACCGGCTCAATTTTGACATTACCAGCCTTTTTTTAAGGGAAGAAACATCTGGTAGAGGGATGGGCAACCCTCCCGGTGAATTTGGACCGGAAAACCTCTGCTCATCGTAGGGTCCAAAAGATTATCCAGAATTGTCTAGAATAATTTGCCATAGCTTCTGAAGGTAAATGGTAGCTAGCCTCTCACACTATCCTGGCTGGCAGTCCTGGCGGGGACTTATCTGATATCAAAAATTGATGTAAAATGATAGCTGGAAAAAAGCCAACAGCGACACCAACAGCAGAAACGACGTGACTCGGATTCTAACCAGGATCCAATCTTTCACCAAATTCTAAATTCCTGGTTTGTCCTCGCGTGCACTGGCGTAGCGGTAAAAGCACTACGTAGCGGTAAAAGCACTATGCAAACGCGGCAGAACTCCGGCTTCTCCGCATCACTTCGCTTGAATGCCTAAAGATGGATTACCAAACAAGTCATGTCCAGTAAATGATTTTCGTTGTTGGATTACGCCTGGATTAAATTTCTAACGGATTATTTTTATGTTTTAAACTTTAATTATCATCTTTTATTCAATTTTAAGAATATACCGTCGTAATTTACTAACCTCAATTCACCAATGGAGAGCCAGTAAGCGGTATAGCCATCACCCTATCACGCCTCTTGACACAGATACAACGAGCACGCGTGGTTTTATCGGATAACATTGTCAGCTTTGTCCCTCCATGTTGTTTTTACGCTCGAATTCTCGGGTTGCCTGGTATTCGCCACATTTTGCAAATATGACAGAACTAACTACATTCAGTAGGCCTAAACCAATTCTAAACAAATACGACGTACTAGATAGTGACGAAGTAAAATTCAGCTTTCCGGCAAGGAACGATTAATCTATGGTTACCATGGTGACGGAACGATCACCTAGCATTTAAAGGTACATTCCGCTTGCCTTATAACAGCCACGCGCAGGTCGCCACATGAGCATTTCGCGAGACTCTGCGTTGTAATACAAGGCCAACTAAGAGTAGTAGCTGCGTTACTCGCAGCAAGGAAAACAGCTACTATCTCACTTGGCCTTGGGCGTAGTAACAAAACCGCACAAATGCAAAAAATGTGTCGTCGCAAACCGGAATGATTTTCGTATTTTAATACCATACTTTATGATTTTTTTTAGGCTAGTACATTATAATTTTTCTTCAGCGATCTATTGGCATGAATAATTTTAATATTTACATATTGCGATTTTCGGTCTCACGGTAATTATTATCAAACGATTAAAAATTAGTACATGCACACACACACAGAGGAACCGTCATGGTTAGTGTAAGCGCGCAAAGGATCATATAATCGCAGGCTGATATTAGATTTGTTCCCAATATTCAACAGAAAAAAATCTCCTAGACGCCACATTTTAAAACGTATATTTTTAGCAAGGGATTGACTAACGGTAAGTAAATAGAACTTGGGGCCGTACTTGATTGGAGGATCAAGCCTAAATGGCGCTGGGGGGAATGTACCTTTAACTTTCCGCCCACGTGCGTTAGCGCTAATCGCCGCTAATGTTCGAAGTGTGGCTGTAGAATTACTACAGTACTTAAAATTTTAAATGGGGTACTTGAATTAAATGTAAATAGTTGAAAAGAAATTAATAATAATTGTCGTAAAACTTAGTAATTTTATGGAACAAAGTCCGTTTTAAATTTACGAAACAATATTTTCATTAAAAATAAAGCACGTATTTAATTTTGTTGACGCGCTATTACTCGCACTAACGTTCGTCCTACGACAGTCGTCGGCTTTCACGGTGAATTAAGCTGATTTCGTTAAGTTCGTTACGTATCTTTGGAAAGCAAAACGACTTAGGAGAACGAACATTATCGTTTCAAATGCCACTTGAGCGTAACTTTTAGTAGGCCTATCGATAAATGTTCTCAAACCTTTATTACATTCCGAAGCTGATAAAAAACACCTCGTGCAATCGTTCGGTATTTTTTCAGCTTCGGAATGAAACTCGAGGTGGGTTGATAATATTTATCGATAAAAAACTACGCCTCGTGATATTACTACGGAATAAATTTCTAAAGGGCACATAAATCCCTCCGCTCTGGCCGCTTTACTCTGCGTCACCTACGCTAAAATATAGTTCAAACGACCGCAGCGCGCATTGCTCGACGACACTAGTAATACTCATTTCGGGGCCGCTGCAACGTGACACATCGTACGACCAAGTCGCAAACTTGAGCGAAGGATTAATAATCCTTCCTCCAGGGCCGCGGCTTGCCAGCGATGTGGCGGGAGTGATATACTGCTCGGACCGAGCCGTTTAAAACAAGCCTAATAACATTCATGCGCCACTACTGACATCTGCATCGTACTCTTAGACCAGCAAATGAAAGGTAACTCAGTTTATACAAAACTATTTCCGGTAATATATCGAGTGAAACTGTTAAAATATACCGGAGGGAGTTATGTGCCTTTAAGCCTAATATACTATTAAATTAGATTAATTAATGCTTTAATTTTCATCTAGCTTTACACAACGCTTGTTAAAGCGTTGGAGCACAGCCTGCCAGCATAGCCAGTCAATTGACAAGTCACAAAATATAGGTCAGTGGTAGTATATTATACACGTTTGATTGAGGAAAAGCCGTCTCTACAATTTGCGAAGCCCTCAACTTATATGAACGTAGTATATACGACAGTAAACTCGCTTTTAAGCCCACTGTAAAACCCATAATCCTTGTAGTTTTGATTATATATGTGGACGGATGCATAATCTCGATCTCAGTCGAAGTCTTCCCTTCTATGAATCATATGGAAACATAAACGAAGTACCAACAAACTTCACCATTTAGAAAAAAGAAGCATTAGAGTTCGTAACCCCATGGAACTCACAGCTATGAAGTTACCACAAATAAAAAACGAATTAGCATTCACTCAAAAAGAAACGAACTCCATCCTTGTTCCCTGGAATTGGAGTTCAAATTGACTCCAATTCCAGGGAATAAGAATTGCTTCTACTTACTGGTAATGTCTGGAAGTGAACGCAATTTTTGTGTGAAATATGTGTTAATGGGTTTGTCGGTTTCTGTGTGAGTGATTATGTGTTCATTTTCTAGTTTTAATTTTTCAATTTTGGAGGATTTTTGTTGTTTACGGTGTTTGTTTTGTAAGTGTTTGTGAGTTTAAGTTTTAGTTCTTGTGGATATATATGTTTGTATTTTGTGTGTGTATTTTTAATGTGCGGAATATTCAAGAAACAAGTATTCAATACAGTTTTTGAGAGGGTTTCCAGCAATGTTTTTCACCTGCTTACCCCCGAGATGTTTACGTACAGGAATTTTCAGTGGCGTGACCCGATTAGTTTTCATATACTTTTACTTCTTTTTCCAACCAGCTTCGTTCCCGAGCGCAATGATCAAGGTGTTACTCGAAAAAAAAAGGACGATCGTCCCTGCAATATAAGCTAACGATTGCGGCTAATGTAAGGGTTGATGCCATCACAAACCCAATGCTTCTGGCTTACGACCGCGTAAATCATTGCATTTTACGATTAGTCTAAATGTTTACCACCCAATAATTACAACTGTCCGTTAAAATTTACTGTACAATGTACCCGTCTTTAGTGCACAATGAAAGAGACAGGCACAATCCTGAAGCGTTGTCCTTTAAAGTGAGATCGTCACTAGCAGATCTTAATGCGTTCAGTGGAAAGGCACGTTTGGACACTGACGTTTTAGTCGTAAACAAGGCCAATTAGGATTAAAGGCATGAAGCTTTGTCTCATTTAGCATTGTCGTCGAAGGACAGCCGGTTGCACGCACTGGCGGGATAGCGGTCCACTGAGGTTTCAACACTGAAAAACAACGGCAATCAAGTTCAGTATAAGATACACAATATTTCGAGAACAAACTCGACAAAAAACGGCGTCACCATTTAGGGATAAAAAGCATTAGAGCTCGCATCCCCATGAACCTCACAGCTGTGAAGGTACACAAATAAAAAACGGAACAGAGTTCACTTAAACGAAACGAACTCCAATCCTTGTTCCAGGGAACAAGGATTGGTTTTACTTCCTAGTAATGTCCGAAAGTGAACGCAATTTGTGTTTGAAATGTGTGTCATTGTGTGTTTGCCGGTTTCTGTGCGAGTGATTATGTCTTCATTTTATGTGTTTTTGTTTTATTTTTCAATTTTGTATACGTTTTGTTGTTACGGTGTTTGTTTTGTAAGTGTTTATAAGTTTTAGTTATTGTGGATATACGTCTGTGTTTTGTGTGTGTATTTTTAATGTGCGGAATATTCAAACAGTATCGGATCGCCCGCCCGGTAATCCTGGGATTACCCAGAGATGCCTCACCACAGGATGCCCATTGGGCAGTTCGGGGCCTCTTGTAGCGCAAAGAAGCGCGCACAAATGGTCACAATTCAAGCGCCATGCGAGCCATCTGGAGATTACATAGCAAAAAAAATAAGGTCTTGAAAGTTTTGAGGAAAACTGCGCCCCACTTTCTCTTTACCGGGGAGGCTCAGCACTCTAAATTCGACCATGCACTCAATCATATTGTTTGTTTTATTAGTGATGTTATGCATATGTTTGCATAGTATCACAGTCCATGCTTACTGAGTACTGATCTTTACGGCTTGTCTGCACTACTCTTAAGCTGCTAAACGTAATTTCTACTTTCAGTATTATGTATTTATTATTACAGCTATTTGTCGAATTAACACCGTCCTTTTTTTTTGTTTGTTTCTGTTGAGTAATAACCAGGTGCTTTTTCTCATTCAAAGCCATAGGACCGTTGCGACCCGAAGTAAGAGGGCGAGACAATCGGAATTGGTTCAGTTATGACGAATTGTTTCAGTTTCGAGAAAGCGGTCAATTCATTAGCAACTTCTTTACTTTAAAGGTTGCTGATAACAGAACGCGTTTTACTGTATAAAAATAAAGAAACAACGTCTATTTACTTCAATTATTTAGATCGTAATAATTTTAATATAAATTTTGAATTAAATTTTTAATAAATTGAATTTCTTTTGCGCTACATGTGCGTGCATTGCTAGGATGAAATCTCCACAAGAACACCGTCTCTGATGAAATGAGTATTAGTAGCCCACCTATTGTGGCTACATAGTAGGTTTAGGTTAATAATAATAGTAATAATAATAATATAATTTTTGGAGCCTTGTTAATACCAACAAGGCTAACAACAAAGGCAAAAACAGAGTACATCTTCTTTAGTCCCAGTGACGTGCCCGCTACGTTGTACGATGTGCAGTCCGACAACACGTTATGCCGAAAGTTCCTCTTTTCGTTTGCTAATTTTAAAAATACAGTACTTACCCGACCCTCCTGTCAGAGATCCGGCTGAAAATTGTTTCTTATGCCTACGGAAATCATCCATAACCTGTTAATTTTTGCATTAGTTACTCGAACGTTGCGTTTCTCTGAAGGTTTTTCCGGGTACTATAGTCGCTGGCGCCATAACTCGTCTGCGCATCTGTTCTGCGCAGCCCTCCTCTATATAAGCGCAGTCGCGCATTTGGTTGACCATCAGGTTTCTTCTCAATTCGTCAGGCGGTGACTCGAGAGGGGAGGCAGGGCCGGGTTGGTTACGTATGTTTTCCTTAGGCAAAAGATAAAATTTTCAGCCAGTCTGACAGGAGGACTGGCAAAATACTGTTTCTTATTGCCGAGTGGAAAACATAGATAACCTGTAATTTTTGCATTAACAGAAAGACCTCGTCTAGGTTAGGTGGCGGGCACCGCCTGAACAAGTGCCCTCGGGTTACGAGCCGGCTTCTCTCCCCCCCCCCCCCTCCGCGATTAGGCCTATTTTGTGTCAAAAATAGAAAGTTGACATGTTCAGAAAAAAAACATGCGTTACGGAGCAGAGTTGAACCCACAAAAAAAAAACATTAACAGAAACGTAACTGATTTTTAAAGTTTCATCGTTGTACGGCTAGGTCAAAATTGGTTTCTATTGCCTAAGGAAATATACACTACCTGTAAATTTAATTGCACTCAGTCCCTGAGTGCTCGTTGCCCTGGAGGATTTTAAACTCTCGAGATACGCCCAGCTCAGACACCCACGTGCGCATGCGCGGGTCCAGCACGCGCAGGCCCTTCATAAATAGTGTTACGGCGTCAGCCAGCCATCTACTTTTCCTCACAATATGTCAGCCATGATGGTGACTGGAGAGGGGAGGTTGGGTGGGTATTTACAGGTAATGTATATTTTCCTTAGGCAATAGAAACCAATTTTGAGCTCCCCCCAGGTAAAATTGGGCTTTCTAATTGCCGGTTGGAAAATATCCACTACCTGTAAATTTCATTGCATTTACAGCAGACCTCGTCAATATAGGTGGCGGGCACCATCATGACGGGCACCCAAGGGTGTGAGCTAAGTCCCCAGTGACAGAGTTGTGGTTGATTGGTTGCAGGCGCAACAGTCTGCGCAAGGCAGTCGGAGTGGGGAGGGAACTTTCAATAGCCAAAGTGAGTTGGTGAGGAAGTTCAGGTGAGTTTTCCAGATTCCACGATTTGATTGGTTTTCAGTTGGTTTAATGAATTGGCAGAATTGCAGTAGAAGTTCACAGGATGTGAATGATTGTGGCCGTTAGGTTCTTGAAGTATATAGTACATTGGTGTTGAGGTTTATTGTTGAGAATTCGAGCTTCAGAAGGGTGAAGAAGCGGAAGACCATGGTGAATTCAGAATCAATCGATATAGATTCACAGAAGCAAGAGAGGGTGTTCAAGGAACAGTGCACAAGCTGTGGATGGGTGCTGTGATTAGGATCAGTGAAGTAGGTTGAAGGGATTGTGAGTTTCCGATGATGGATGAAGCGTGAGAAGGGCTTGAGAGATTGTATGATGCGTGAAATGTTGCAGAGTTGGCTAAGGGTCCATGAAATGTTGTTCCCTAGAGTCATTGAGATTGGAGCAGCAAGAACAGGAAGTGAACGTTAGTATGTGGGTGGACCAAGGGAAATCCTTGAAGGGCAGCATGTGAAGGGGGCGAGTGCCGAGCACACTGTCATGAGTGTGAAGTTGTGAAGGTAAGGATCAAGGCTGAGTTGAATGCAGAGTTGAGAATGTCATTGAGGTCCAGTTTGACTCGGTGGAAGTGCGATGCTGCCAGACTATTGGGTGAGAGACCGTTAGTGGCAATGAGTGAAGTGAATTGATGATGAACCGCTGGTTGTGGTTCGGAAAATTCGGGTTGTAAGTTGGCGAGGACATCCAAACAGATGTTGTGTGGTTAGTTCAGAAGCTTCGAAGGCAGTGCCAGGTGGTGGTTGTTGTCCCGGTGAAGATGGTTGATTGATCGAGGAGGCCGGGTGAGCAGTGAGAGGGGTGGATGTCAGCAGCACTCGGTTACCTCCGGCGGACGAATAATTGAGTCCGAAACGGGCCCAAAGCAATGTGACTTCGGAGGACGGACGGGAGCCGGTGTATTCAGCATGGTTTGCTGTGGACAGCTTCGATGTTTGAACGAAATCCAATGAGTGGTGCAGAGAGCATGGTGGTTACCGGTGGAGGGCTTGTAGATGACGATCAGGCCGGTGGACCATGAGCAGTAGGCGGATGACGAATGGGCGTGCGTGTGGCAATGGTCTTGAAGGTCGGCCAAGTGAATGGTAAAAGGGTGCACGAATGCAATGAGCTTGAGCGGTAGCAGGCTAGCGAACGATGAGCGGAACCACAAACGAAGATGGGGATGGGCCTGAATGGTGAAAAGCTGACGGATGCAGAACAGGACAGGTCAAGGATGTAAGAGCGAACAATGAACGGAAGCATGGACGTAAAAGGGCTTGAATGGTGAGCAGGGTGCCACAGAACGCAAGGAAACAACGACCGTCAAGTTGGCTAGTTACGGGAAAAGAGGCATGTTGAAGATGAAAGTCGGCAAAACAAAGCCGGCGTGTGGTGACGAGTGGCTAGACTGGCTAACAATGAGTGATGCCGTGAGCTTCAATGAACGTGAAAGACGAGCAGGAACGACGAACGATGCATGAGCTTCAAAGATCGGCCAGCGCTGGATGAGAACAACGAACGGCGTGGTTGAGCTTCAAAGATTCCCATGACGAACGTGAACGTGAACGAGAAGGAACGGCAGACAACAGGAACGAGTGGGTGTGACTGCAAGGCATGAACGGTGGCCGGACCAGTGACGAAGAGGCGTCTCAGCAGTAGATCTTCAGGTTGGCCTGTAACGGGGAGTGGGTGCATGTTGATGAGAGGGCTGCGGGCGACGAACGGGCTGTGAGCAGCGAACGGCTTGAAAGACAGTCGGGCGCGAGCAGAGATTCTTCAGGTAAGCTGCGAGTGGCGAATCGATGAGGAGGAACAGTGACAGATCCGGTGAACGCATCACTTGCTTGGCTGTTGTGAACGGGACGTCTGGAATGATGAGAACTTGTGTTCAGCAGGACGTCGACGAGCGTGATGGGCTGGAAGGCCAAGAAGGGAGAAGTCTTCAGGGAGAGGACTGCGTGGGCGGCATCCGTTATGAGGTGAACGGTGCAGCCACAGCAGCCCCGATGTGTCAGAGGTGAGTGGTCGACAATCGGGTGAACGAACGAAGAAGGAAGTGTTTGACTTGTGGAAATCATCATTTTTGTGGAGGAATACCTTCCTGAGGGGATAACCTGCAAAAGAAAGAACGAACGCACCTAAACCTTGTACGGGTAAGCGGTGAACGAGCAACGGGCGAGAACGAACGGGAGTCCTCTTGGTGTGGCGGGAGAATGGGCAATGGTCTCCCGGTGACAATGTTGACGCAGCGACGGCATGTACGGTGGCGGCGGCGGCAAATGTCGAGCCCACGGTCGGCGAACGGAAGTCTCTTGCCGGCTGATGAAACAGGATAGCAGCGATAGAGCAAGCGAACGACGGCTGCGAGAAGTGATTGTGAAAGCAGCAGCAGAGACAACAGCATGGATGGCGTTGATTGCAGGGCGAACGGTGCAGTAAACGGCAACGAACGTTGCCACGAATGGCGGACACATCTTCTTAAACAGGAGAGTCCTTTGTTGATAGAAGACCAACGAACGAACGAGCGAACGAACCGATGAATTCTTCATGTAGCGCGGTTCTGCGAACGAACCGATGAATTCTTCATGTAGCGCGGTTCTGCGAACGAGAACGACGAACGGGAACGACGAACGGAAGACCTCTTCATGTAGTGGCGGGTCGTGGGAACGACGAACGGGAACGGTGAATGACGAACGGTGAATGCTTCACTTGCTTGGACCTCTTCACTGGACTGAGAACGACGAACATCGAACGGAAGACCTCTTCATGAAGTGGCGGGTCTCGCGAACGGGAACGACGAACGGGAACGACGAATGGAAGGCCTCTTCATAAAGTGGCGGGTGAACTGCGAACGGGAACTGCAAACGGGAGCGACGGCAGTGATGTTGACGCGGTGGCCGCTGAGGCTTGCGTTGAGCTTCAAGACCGACGAATGATGCGGTGGTCTTCAAAACTGACGAGCGGCGAACGGGAATGAGCTTAAGGCCGACAGACGTGAGCAAGAAGACGCACGGTGCGATGAGCTGCAAAGACCGCTGAACGGCGACGGAAGTGGCGGGCGGTGCGATGAGCTTCAAAGACCGACGAACAATGTGATGGGCTTCCAAGATCGGCGAACGACGTAACGAAAACCAAGATGGGTAACGGAGCGAAGCAACCGTGACGGTTGCGTGGAGGAAAAGAGATGGCTGCCTGACGCCGTAGCACTATTTATGGAGGGCCTGCACGCGCTGGACCCGTGCATGCGCAGGTGGGTGTCTGAGCTGGGCGTATCTCGAGAGTTTAAAATCCTCCAGGGTAACGAGCACTCAGGAACTGAATGCAATTAAATTTACAGGTAGTGGATATTTTCCAACAGGCAATTAGAAAGTTTATTTAATAACAAACAATGGCTTTCCTTGTTTTAATTATACCAAGAGAATTCACTAAGTTTGATTAGTTTTATACGCTAGTCAATTTCAGAGCAGTCAGTTATTCAATACTCGATTGGGTAGCATTACAGGCTTTTTCGTTTTGTTCTATACTACCAGAGCACTTGTGCAAGAACGATTTACCGGTGCGCCTCCATTTGCATAAAAGCATTCGAGCCTATTTTAACTTTCAGAGTTAAAGGCAAAAATATAGCCAGTGACGATTGTGTGAAGAGCCTGAAGATTTCCGCTTTTTTGAATGCATCTTTCCCGCTGCAAAGTTCAAAGGCTGCAGCTACGCTAATCGAATTCACAAGGGCAATTAACGATTAATGGTTAACTCCATCGACAGACAGCACAAGCGGTTAAAGAATAAAACTAGGCGCGACAAAGGCACCAATGGAGGTCACCGGTAAAAAAAACGGTAAGAAGTTTACAGTACCTAGCGTGGGCCCAAAGGTCTGCTTGGGCCTACGGCTCCAAATTTTCAGTGGACTTCCTCACACCTTTCTGTGGGACAAGTACTTGTGGCTTTCTTGTTTGAATCAGAGTCTGTATTCATGTCAGTTAGCATACATACCAGCCCGGCCCTGAACACTCTTTCAGCAGCATTATGTTTTAGCTGAAAGGTATTGGCTGGGCATGGTTAGTGCCATTATGGTTAGCCTACTGAATTACTACAAGCCTCTACGTCAAATGTGTGTTCCAATTCCACAGTGGGCGTACTCTAAATACGCACACCTATCATAGCCTATTAGGCTGATAGTAGCATGCTTCTGTCATAGAGATAAGATGGTGAAGGCACAGGATTAAAAAACAGCTAGACTGGTTAATATATTGTTAATAAAATATACGATTACCAGGCTTGCAAGAACATAACAGCCTACTTCCGGAAAGGCAAAAATTTGGATTGTTGTACTTCTACTTGCAGAAAAAGCTGAAGGCTCAATCAAACGTTTTCTTTAAACTATGTGGCAATGGCTGTTCAAAAACATTACTGTCGAGACAAACCGTCTTGCGACTGGTGACACACTTTCAGAATTGTCTCTCGGAAACATCGATAACTTTTTAAGATACCTTATAAATATTAATTATGCTGTCAGTACAGCAAAATAGCACTGGAAAGGGCTAAAGTCACTAACATCCAGACAAGACAAAGCCGGGAGACGGATACAAATCATGAAGAGTCAGGTCTCATCAGAACAGGAAAATGATCACTAAATTTTAGTTACTCTGGTTGCAGGGTTTAATTGGGTAGCTTAAAGAATTCCACGTTGGATTTACTCAATGAAAAAATGTCTACAATAGTCTGCATTTGGGCAAGACTACTTTTAAGCAATGTATTCCTCGTCCAGGTAACGGAACTTAACACAAAAACAAACCGACCACCTTTAGAGTACACCAGTCTTGCCAGCAAGTAGTACAAAGTTCAGTTATCCAATTTTGACCGTGGTCCATTAGTCCTACAAATTGATCAGGTTCAAGTTCAACCTGTAGTTTGAATGGTGGTTTTACCTTTTTTTATATATATATATATTTTGGTTACGCTACTAAACGTTGCAGCCTAACCTTGTTACACTGTTAAGCCTAGCCTAAGTTAAGCTTCATTGCGAATATGTTTTGACGGCACTGGATTGTTCACAACATAATGCAGACTGTGTATTAATGTTATTTACAGATTTTTGCCAGTATTAGTTGATAAACCCCTCTATGTCATTTTTTTCCAATACCACTGACATTTTCAAAATTCGATATCAATTTTTTTAAGCGTCATCACTAATCATTTAGGAACTCGAATCAGATTTCAATGCACAGCCCAGTCTTCTGCACAAAAGGCAACTTCTGTTTAGCTCAAGTACCTGCCAATAATTTCAAAATAACACTAAATCAACACTACAAGCCCTTACAAAACTGTAAATTGTTAATGTGCATGTAGTACACCGTAAAAACAAAACGTTGTGTAAAATAGGCCATAAGATAAATACATCTCTTGACAATTTTTTTAAACGTACAATAAATCTGAAAAAAAAAATTGGACAACAATAGGCTGAAGCAGACAAAATTTTGTATGCAGAATTCGATTAATTTCTCATGCAATAAATGTTATAAACGGGACAGAAAGCCAATTGGGTTCGATAAGTGTTAAATAAATACGGATGCAAGACTATTTACGTTGCCTTTTGGACTTAAATGTCAGACTGCCTGAGTGGGGAATCGAACCCACGACCTTTGAAACCATAGGCCGGAGTCCTATCACTCAGCCATACTGACATTTAAGTCCAAAAGGCAACGTAAATAGGTTTGCATCCGTATTTATACAATAAATGTGTGGTTTGTGTTGATTGGCCTACTAGGGGTGTTTAGATACTGATAATAATATTGTGTCGGTACTGATACCGTGGTATTAGCGCGTAACATTATATCGGCATAATCCATTTTCATCCAATACTTGCCGATACTTACCGATACTACTAACATTTTTGTTCGTTTGTGTATATAAGACAAATCTCACAATGATTTGTTGTTTGTAGTTTAATTTTTTCCTTCCATTACCAAATGAATTAATTTGTTTTTTATTTGTGTGCCAGTGTACTCACTACTTATTTGCAAACTCGCAAAGTTTTGATTTGACTAAGCTATTTGCACTGGTTCAATATTTTGCTGCAGCGAAGAATCGTTATCTGGTCGGTTTCGCCAGTGTCGTAACTAAAAGGGGGCAGAGGAGGCAGCTGCCTCCATACCCACTGACTTTGCCCCCCCCCCCCCACCCCCCCCTCCCCTCACTTGCATGAATTAAACATTTGTGGTAACCGCAATGTGTTAGAAGTAAGTTATTGCTATAGTTTCGTGAAAAAGTTGTCTTGTGTCAAAAACCTTAGTTTTATTTTTTATGAAGACTGTAGGGGGGGGGGGGGGG
>JAHWFP010110413.1:0-11465 GCA_023313725.1 Lithobius niger
TGTATTTTTATTGTGACGAAGGTCAGCAAATATGACCGAAAATTAAATTGCGTTTGCTGTTTTTATGCACTTGTCGGCCATTTGCATGGCAGGAGGTGATTTTATTTCGTATTTTGATTTAACTTTTTTTTTTTAATCTACCAACTCTTTTATCAAAACAAACAACAACTATTTTAAGGTTTTACATTTGTTTATGTGCACTGCAAAAGAATAGTTTCCCTGCTCGCGTCACAGAGAGACAATTACTTACACGATAGGCCTAGTTAAAATGCCGAATATGCAGGCCCAATCACAGATTTTTGTGACAAAATGTGCAGGAAATAAAGCAGCTTTCACGGAATGTCAACTTAAAATTACCCTTGCGTCACCTCATGGTATTTAAAAACAACCGTAAAGATTTTGTCACTGCGTGCTGTTAGGTTGAAAATAGTCGTAATATAAAGGCTGGAATGACTAATAAGTAGATTGAGAGTGGTGTATACATTATAGTTTAGAAAGGAAACTCCGTCCTATTCATATAGTCTCGCATTGTAAAACGTGCCCAAAAAAACAGCGTACTAAAACAGCATTGTAAAACGTGCCCAATAAAACAGCGTACTGAAAACACAGTCTTGCATTGTAAAACGTAACCAATAAAAAAAGCGTACTAAAAAACTAGTCTCGCATTGTGAAACGCCCTGTAAACAGGTCACTATAAACAGTCTCGCATTGTAAAACGTGCCCAGTAAAACAACTTACTAAAAACAGTCTTGCATTGTAAAACGAGTTCAGTAAAACAGCATATTAAAAACACAGTTTGGCATTGTAAAACATTCCCAACAAAACAGCGTACTAAAACACAATCTCGCATTATAAAACGTACCCCGTAAAACAGCTTACTATAAAAAGTTTCGCCGTATAAAACGTGCTCCGTAAAACAGCGTACTGAAAACACAGTCTCGCATTGTAAAACGTGCCGAATAAAACAGCGTACTAAAAACACAGTCTCGCATTGTAAAACGTGCCCAGTAAAACATTGTACTAAAAACAGTCTCGCATTGTAAAATGTGCCCCGTAAAGCAGCGTTTAAAAACACAGTCTTGCATTGCAAAACGTGGCCAGTAAAGCAACATACTAAAAACACAGTCTCGCATCGTAAAACAGCGTACTAAAAACAGTCTCACATTGTAAAACAGCGCACTAAAAACAGTCTCGCATTGTAAAACGTGCCCCGTAAAGCAGCGTACTAAGTGCACAGACAGTAAGAAGAAGAACAAAAATAAATAAGAAATGCGCACAGAATGCCGAGATCAAGTTTTTCAGAGAGAAAGCCATATGGAATATTTGCGTTAATAGGGAAGATTCTTACCTCGTCCATTGCTGCCGACATACGTGATTCCAGATGCATTTGGAGGATACATCGTTCCCACCGCGTTATGCGGATAAGCAGGCATTATCAAAGTCACGGATGAAAATTTAAACTACAAAAACTTTAAACCTCTCATGTGAATTGCAACTGCACCACTTCGACATGAGCTAATTCCGCAATAGGTGAGAATCTGTTCTGCAGGAGGGATGCAGAACTTTTCAATAAATGGCAATTTAAATGAAAGAATGGCACAATACTTGCGTCTAGACTGCACCGTTCGTTGCCTAGATACTTACACCATTTCAAACAGTTACCTCTCCTGCGTCATTGAACTGAATTTATTCCTCCCACTTCGCACGCCCAACATATTAATTAAAATTAAAGCCACCTTAACTCATAAAATTTAAATTAGCTGTTTTCAGCCATTGTGGTCCGGAAAAGGCCAGCTGAGATGAAGGCCGGGGAGTGGGGAGTGGGGGGCAGTCTCGTTTACTGCTTTTATCTCAAGTGGCATTGGCAGGGGAAGCCGTCGTCACGAAAGTGGTGTTGAGTTGCCGCAATCAAAAATCCACCCCAAACCAAACCTGGTATAAGAAAAGCCGTCAAGCATCAAAAAAAAGGGTCGGCCTTTGAAAGTAGTGATATCATCATTCAACCAGGGAAAGACCGCAAAGGTTAATCCTATTACCCCCCCCCCCCCCCCCCCAAAACAAAAAAAAAAAAAGAGGAAATAACAAATAAAGCTGTGAAGACTACAGATGGCTACAAAAGAGAAGCCAAAAGTGCACAATTTCAAACTCAACCCAACGTTTCGAGCTGGCTCCAGCCCGTTATCATGGGAATCCAAAAAACGATACTCTTAAAATTGCATAAATTAAGGAGCAAACACACAGCAGAAAGCAGGCAAAACTACCTAAGCCAAAAACAAATAATTTGAACAAATTTAAAAAAAAAGACAATTTAAGAGTATTTTAAAAGTAATATAATAATAATATATAGAGACGATGCTCGAGGTATCCACCCACCCAAATTCCCCGGCGGCAGATGTTAAGTGGAAGAAGTACCACCATTATTACAGCTGTTTTTTGCCGCATGAGGGAGGAAACCGGAGTACCCGGAGAAAACCCTCGTGCAACGGGCGGGAAACAACCGGAGAAAAACCCGTACATATACACTTCCCATCGCCAGGATCGAACCTGGGCCTGTACGACGCCAGAGATGTACACTGGGACCAGGACGCCTATCGAATCTGACGCCCCAGTGCTCGCAGCTACCCGTGCACCATGAAGATGACACTGACTTTTTTTGTGCTGAGAGCAAAAGAAGACGTGGGACTATTATTGTGCTTTCACTCTCCACTTCCTACTTCTAAATATTGAATTTTCCCTTTTTTTTAAATTTGTTCAAATTATTTGTTTTGACTTAGGCAGTTTTGTCTGCATTTTGCTGTCTGTTTTCACCATTATGCAATTTTAAGTTCATTGTTTTTTTTTATACCCCTGATAATCAGCTGGACTCGGCCCGAAGGGTCTAGTTTGTGTTTGAAATTGGGCGCTTTTGGCTTCTCTTTTGTAACATTCTTCGTTCCATTGCTTACGTTTTCCTATAGTGTCCGCGGCCCATCTGGAGTTCGCCCCAGAATGAACACAAATAATCGATTGTACGTGTTTGGTCGCAGAGTGCCTTGCTGATATCCAAAGTAGTTACAAAAACAATGGCGGCCGTCGGTCAAAGCCGCCCCCTCCAGGAAGACGTAGCCGATCACAAAATAACTGTAGGACTCAAGATACGCTGCGCACACTATAATACGACGAAGGTTGGCACATTGGTTGACAGTGTCTGCGAAGGATCTTCGACCTCAGACAGACGTAATGCGCACCCTTGCGGGATATTTTCTGTCTGTGTTTACATCTTATTAATAGGGTTCTTTCATTCTTGGGAGTGAGTGAGTGTAATTCAATTTTTCTATACGTCACAAATTGGTAGCTTTTTAAAACCGAAATCGTCACAGATTAAGTAGGTAGTGACGATTTTCTGAAAATCTGTTATAAAACACTTGCTTCCACCAACGCTACCAGGAGGCAGCACTTGTCTGGTTCTCGTAGGAGGCGTATCGTTGCCATGGTAACCATGGTAGTAGTTATAATACCTGAGGAAATTGACGAAATACTCGTGCGTCGGCAACATCCGAAGTTGAAAAACTTATTCTGTGTTCGATTCAAATTGTTTATAGTTTGTTACAATAAACGTAAACCACGGGAGAAGCTTCAGTCTGAACGGCCGATGAGCACGCTTCACGGACGTCCTCGGAACACAAAACCATGCGTTGGACTTCGCTCCTCTCGCAACGACAACCCGTTTTAAAATTGAATGTTGGATTTAAAAAAATAAAACCTGATCATCCAGCTCTGATCTTTCTTAAAATTATTTTAGTGTCTTCATCTGAATTATGATATTTTGAAGCGATTAATTTTGTATTCTTATCGTGATCAATTTGTTTTAGCGACGCAATTTGTGTGACACATTCGGTCGAATGCAGTTTTGGTCACAGTTGTGACCTCAACGGGTTCAGTGAGTTGTCTTTATGCCAACGGACATGTGACCCTACCGGTGAAGGCGGTATCGTAGTGTTCCGGTGACGGACTGGCTCGAATCTCGGTCGCATAACTTGAGTGAAACAAACGTTCATAAAGGTGGCTTACTGTACTTCGTTATTTCCATAGTGTATGATGGCTTACGTTTTCCCTGATGGCTTAGTTCCAATTGAACTTTATATTATTTACAGCAATTTACGACTGTTTATTTGAATAAAAATAGTGCTAATATGATTAAAAGGATGACAACGTTTTCACCTGAATCAATTGTATATAACTTGTAATCATTCGTATCTAAATAATGGTATGTTGAAATCTTCCTTTATTAGGGTAGATCATACCCAATAGTAAATTCTTTATGGTGTGGTGATAGGTATCAAGAATCAATACTTGACCTCGTAATGTGCTCTGCTCAACTTGCTCCAAGCCTGCTGTTGCCAGTCTCCAACAATAAACGAGGGAGTGACCAGGCATGCTCTGATCTTGATTTATGTCTGCAGGGTTTTCAACCCACTAAGGCCATCCAGCAACCCGCCCAATCCCCTACAGGTAGGCCCCTTGGTTCACTGGATTACAAAACAATCTGATGCGGGTCATTTGCATCTAGCACGTGTTAGTTGAAGTCTGTGGCTCCTGCCAGTCTCAAGCTCTGTGGTGGTCCCAGAGTGCTGTCACGAAGGAACAATTACCGTAGGAAGGCTTACCATAGGAAGGCTTCGTAGGAATACTTACCGTAGGTTGCAGAACTTTAAGGTTCATGAACACTGGCTTCTGTATAGGTAGAATGTGCATGTGGCTAAGGTCTTCCTTCAATCAAAAGAACAATGTTTGGAGGACCATTACTACTCGGCTCAGTCACAGTACCTGAGCAGACGAGGCCTGGGCCCTGGTTTCATTGGAGCCGCGAGGCGGCATCCAGGTTGGCGTACTCTCTCGGATGGCAGTATTGTTGAAGGTGTTTCTATGGTAGAAGCAGTGAACACCCGCTCTGCCTCTGTGTAGGACACACCTGAGCCAACAGTAGATAAGATTGTGGACATATCGTAGGCTTTTCATGGGGCGGGTTTCACGATGGTGGAACTTGAAACTGCGCTGTCTAGGTGTAAGGATGGCTCCCCGGCAGACCACACCAAGTACAGACACTGGTGAGTGGCATCATCGGATGTCAAAGGAGATCTGTTGGTGTTCTTCAACTTAGTCTAGGAAGGTGGCACTGAACCGTACCTCGCGGTGCCTGGCAATGTTGGTGCCAGTGCCAAAAGACGGGTCGAGACAAGTTTTTGATCGCTAGCTATTGACCAGTTGCTTCGGTCCTAGAGCATAGGTAGGCACTCCACCACACACAATTCAGTTTTCGGCAAGGTCGGAGCATGCAAGACTCAGTGCTGTTCTTGGAGACTGCTATAAGTGAGGCTTGGCTGTGCGGACATAATAATGGCCGCAATATAGGCAGAATTGTGTGGTGCCCCAATGGAAGTGTTGGGGTATGTCAGCCCTTCCTTAAAACATCATTCTCGTTACCTTCGCTTGAGCTCAAGTGATAACAAGGGTTTGAGAAAACATTCCAAGTGTGTCTCGGACCAAAATATCTAAAAAGCAGTGATTTAAATCTTCAAACAGGGTTCTTTGTCCTAGCGGTTCGCTAAAGCTATCAGCTCTCAAGTGTGGTCAGGGACAGCCGCATATTTTTTTTTCGTAAACAGTTTAGCTAGGCAGGTCGGATTTCGCTATGAAACTTCGTTACTTAGCACCTACTAGTGGTGATTGTGTGTAAATTGACTTTATTGCTGAGCTGGCTTGTTGTAGGTTAGGTTAGGTTAGATTAGGTCAGATGAATTAAGTCGGATTAAAAGGATTTTTTTTCTGTGTGCAGCTGGGTTGCATTGGCAACTATGCAGCGAGTTTTGCTGAACCATTTACGAAAAAAAAGTATGCGGGCCGACCTTGTAAGGTAAAGACGATGCACTCCCCGGGCCCACCTCATTTCTATAACCAAAACCATTCACAGTTGAAGGGGGGGGGAGATGAGGCTTAATGGCGCGTCGACAGCTTGGTCATTAGCGCCAACCTCATTCACAGTGCAGTGGTCCGGGTTGCCACTGCACCACACATTACAGAGATATTATTCAAACCCCTAATCTAAATCTTGTCATACATCTGTACCTCCTGCAAAAATTGAAAAACACCGGACAGGAGGACAGACTTATCGCCCAATTGACGCACAATGTCATGCGGAAGATGGAAACGACGACGAAAACCATCAAGATGGCAACAATCAACAAGGAAGTGCCGGACCGTAAGTGGCCGCCGACACCAATAACATTCAGAAGGGTCAACCCCCCGCAAAAGGAAACAGTGACACCAATTAAACACACGCACTGGTGGGAGAAATAAACTTGTTGCTGGAATGACCTTGTGGTTTCTCGCATCTTGTGTTTTCGATTGTTTAAATTTTTTTTCATTCCTTTCAACCTTTAAATTATTGCGACCATTCCCAACTTGACAGTACGCATCGCAAAGAAATCTTTGCAGTTATCAAACACCAAAATATAATGCAGAAATAATGTAAGGAGGCATTCCGTGAAAACTGTTTGATTTGCTGTAATAGTTTGTACAGATGTGTGTCGATCGTTATAGATTCGGTATTTTAACCATCCGTGTAAATAATTCTTTCTTCGTGACGCGAGCAAGGAAGATATTGAAAAGCCTTTCTTTTGCGTGTCAGTAAACAGCTGCAAAACCTTAAGAGCCCCTGTGCACACGGCTACCAAGCTGCGTCCAACGAGAATGCAACGCGCACTTGGCCGTCGTGGCCAGACAGCCGCTGCGGCCACTGGGATCCCGGGCGGCGTGCAAGGCGACCACGAGCCGACCATACTTCCTCCGTCATTTTTCACCACGTGATCGAGAATTATCAATAGAAAACGGACGTGGCCGAACATCACCGTGTTTTTTGGCCGCGACGACCACTGGCCGCGCGACCTGGTCGCCCAGTGTGCGGGGACCCTAAAATAGGTTTCTTTAAATACCATAGTCGCCAAATATTGGTTCGGTGAGTTTGGATATATTTTCAGTTTTTATGCAGTTACAAGTAGTATTTAACCGCTTGTGTTTTTTGTATTTTTTTTCATCGAATACCCAATTGCTCTGGGCTGTCAATGGGATTACACTAACCTTATTTTTCTTTGGGTTTGGCCGCTTTTTCAGCAGCTAATTCAAATATATTTTGAAGGAACACCGTTTTATTTCACTTATATCGTCTTCCATTAGTATTTTTAAAAAATGCTTAAGCCTATAAAATGCGGAGGTAAGCCTTCAAAAAAACTTAATGTTCTAAAGGAACAGATAAAAGAATAAAGGTAAGTGAGCCATTATAGTGTTACACTAATGCGTGTAAAAGATACGCCAGTTATGTATAAGCCTTAAAAAAAGCTTAGTGCTCTAAAAGGAGCAGATACAAGAAAAAGACATGAAAGCCATCAGCGTCGTACTAAGACGTGTAAAAGAATCACCAGCATAACCCTAAAACAAGTTTGAGCTCCTTTTACTTATACGTATTAGTGCGACGCTGATGTTTACATGTCTTTTTTGTATCTATTCATTTAGAGCACTATTTTTTGAAGACTTAGGCCACCCGCGCACTGTGCGACTTGGCCGCGCGGCCAGGTTGCTGCAGCCAATGAAAATGATTAATGAGTGGTTTTACATAAACGGTAAGCATTCTCATTGGCTGCAGCGACCTGGCCGCGCGGCCAAGTTGCTAAGTGCGCGGGCGGCCTTACTGAGCTGGAGCTTCCTTTACTCGTATTACTGCGACACTGATGGCTTAGAAGAATTTTTCTTGTTTTTAATTTCTTTAGAGCATTAGGTTTCTTTTTAAGGCTTACATCCGTATTTTATACACTAAAGAGTTTTTTTTTTAGTATTAATATCTGTTATTTTTTACCTTGGAATAAATTATCTTGGAGTAAATTAAATAACTAGAGATGGGGTAATCGCGATAAGAGATAATTGAGATGAAGACTTTTTGAAATAAATCAGTGACAATAAAAAAAAAGTGTTTTGAAAGCCCTGGACTTTGTTAATACCTATGTTTTATGCTACAAAAGTTGAAAATCTCGATTCACCGGTTCGGTTTCTAGGCAAAACATAATTTTCCTAACAAGAAGCACAGCAACAACAACGATGTTAAAGTCACATTAAAATAGCGTTCGATCGGCCCTAGGCCTATGTTTTTTCAGTTATAAAAGTTGAAAACCCCGGTTAATCGCTAGGAGAGAGCAAAATTTCTCCAGCAAAAAAGAAGAACAACAAGAATAGTGTAGTCACATTAAAATAGCGTTCAAAAGACTCTACGGCTTGTTCATACCTACATTTTAAGCTATGAATGTTGAAAATCGATCCATTAGTTCGATCTCCAGGTGATGGCACAAAGTCCCAACAACAACAACAACAACAACAACAACAAATGACCATACAGTAGAGGCCAAACAGTTCGATTGGTGTATTTTTAATGCAGTAAAATAATTATGAAACGATCCCAAATAACAAATTTCGTTGGTCGATCAATTCTGGGGAAAACTGTGGGGTTTCAAAGTTTGACGCTTAACATGGAAGTTCATGCCCAGAGTTGCATAAGGACCGTTTCTAGCGATCCTTGATATTCAAGACACTCCAACGTCACTCTTTTTCATGGACTATCGACATTTTACCATGCAGCAGCACTCAATTTGAATGGCTATCTGGTCCCGAAATTTGACAGTAGTCATCTCTGGTGCCAAACGTTGGCCTGTCGATAACGATTGCACTCTTTATCACCCAATTTTCACGATCTCAGTCCTCCTGTCACAATGGAATACGACGATATTGCAACAATGGTTTAGGACTGAGATGCAAAAGGAGGAGTGATATCGGATATCACGCCTGCTCTTGGATATCACGCCTGCTTATGATTTAAAGAACATCAAGCTTGCTCCAGTCGTTAAAAAGGACGTTACAGGCTTGGTTAAAATTAAGAACAGCACCGTGAAGAGCTTGTTTTGCTTAAGCAAGAAAAAAAATACTTTCGTTTTGTTATTTATTTTTTCTTGTAGCACGAAAACATTATGACACTGAACTGTAAAGGTTATTTACGATTCAGTACCGTGTAAACTCAACGCCGAACAGCCCCTTCAACCAACTTCTCCTAAAAAAAATTTTCAGAGAAATTGTCTGAAGGGGCTGTTCGTCGTTGAGTTTCCGCGGTATGAACGGTGATAGGGCCCTTTGGAATCGAGTTACAATCAATAAACAAGAGCACAGAACTCTTCACTAAGCAAGGAATAACAATGCTGTCAACAATGACATCTTTGTCTCATTGTCGACCTTTCTGAGCAAAAGAACGTCAGCACGATTCATCTTTTGTTGTGTACGTGCCATACTATTGTTGTCGGACTGAGATGGTGAAATTGGGTGATAAATAGGTTATCAGCCACATTCCTCGGAGAGATACAACAATGGCTCAGCCCTGCGGGCCTTGATATTGTTATATCTAACTCCTCGGAAAAGTGGCTGATAACCTATACTCGCAGAAGGCCAGTCTGGACGCCTGCTTTTCCTAATTGAAAAGTCCCTTCTTAATTGCCGGAGGCTAGGTAAACATTATTTGTATGAACAAAATATGAAGAAGCACCCACCTTATTAATCATCCATCGTGTTCTCTTCTTGTCTTACCCGGACCACTGCACTGTGACTGAGGTTGGCGCTAATGACCAAGTTGTCGACGCGCCATTAAGCCTCAATTCCCCCCCCCCCTCTTCTTGTCTTACCGTACCGCATTTTCTATTCACCCTGTAGGCAGGCAAGGACACATTGACATAACAAGCATATCACAATGGGTAATACTTATTATTTTTTTTTTTTGCATATGTAGTCAGATACAAGTTTAAGAAAACGTACATACGTCGCACGTAAAGGAAAGAGGAAAAGAAGCCTAACAGCGAAAATCATACACTAGAAGTAACGTAGTGCAGTAATCCACCTTTATGTACTTATGTTTCGTTGGTGCGGCATGACACGGATTCGAACTGGCAACCCAATTCGTCCCCGGGTCACTAACATAACGTCTTTATTGCTTTGGACACTCCTCCACTGGCGTTTGTTTTATATAACGACTAGCAGTTGTATCCGGCTTCGCCCGGGATTTCCTTTCTTCCGTGGTTGTTTCCCGGTTTTCGGTCGGTGAGGCCTAAACGTTGAACGCGACAGTCAGTTTCGGTTGTTGGAGTATTCCCGTTTTCCTCCCATCCTCTACGTCCCCTCTCCCCTCCCTCTTTCCTCCTATCCTACCAAAAAAAAAACCTTACCTTGTGGGTTTTGCGTAATGCGTAATGATACGCTTAACGGTAACAAACGCACTGCATCCCCCCCCCCCCTGCACCACCACCCTCCCCACTGCTTTTTTTTCTAATGAGCAGGGCTAACAGTCGCACTGCGCTACATACGGGCATTTGCCGTTCAGGCTCTCCATCCCGCTCCCAGTTTATAGCTTTAGCTTGAGCGATCCGTACGTGCGAAAAATAACTGTCCTTCGTGGATGACGTTTTTCATGTGCTGAATCATTTTTCTTATTGCGAGTGGTTTTCCCTACCTGAAAGAAAAAAAGCTATCCCTTCCCCCCTCCTCCCTGTCGTGAAATCGTAACACTCCCAAAAAACACGGAAACCCATAACGCCCTTAGTCATTTTTGTGCATACAAAAATCCTAATCTTTACTTATAAATGTAAGAAGGTTTGATACTGGTTAAAAAGGTTTCTACGTCAAAAAAAGGCATACACATACGCGTTAGCAGGTTGACCCTGAAGTCTAAACGTATTGTTTTTATTCTTATTTACAGCTTGTAATTAAAAGTTATTTTTAGGCCTAAATAAATAGGCCGTAAATTGCCGACAGCTTTTAGTTAAAGTTCGGTTTCATTTTTTCCAGTATGTTGGTTTTACTTATTTTTGTAAAAGTAAATTAATTATGCACACAAAGCACTAAGAATGTTAAGGGTGCCCGGGGGGGGGGGGTTGATTTCCACATGTATTGCAACGAAAATTTTATAATCTTCTTATCTCCCCCATCAGCACATGAAAAATAGTCTTAGTTTGTTGTGCAAATTGGGATCTAGCTTTGCACTTTGAAAAGAGGAGAGCATTGATAGTTCTCGAAATATCAACGTTTTAAAACACCTTTTTGCGCTATTTTGTCGTGCGCTATTTTGTCGTGCGCTGTTTTGTCGTGCACTATTTTGTCGTGCGCTGTTTTGTCGTGCGTTGTTTTGTCGTGCGCTGTTTTGTCGTGCGCTATTTTGTCGTGCGTTGTTTTGTCGTGCACTATTTTGTCGTGCGCTATTTTGTCGTGCGCTGTTTTGTCGTGCACTATTTTGTCGTACGCTGTTTTGTCGTGCACTGTTTTGTCGTGCACTATTTTGTCATGCGCTGTTTTGTCGTGCGTTGTTTTGTCGTGCGCTGTTTTGTCGTGCGTTGTTTTGTCGTGCGCTG
>JAHWFP010110414.1:0-15458 GCA_023313725.1 Lithobius niger
GGGGGGATGCCAGTGGCCCCTTGGCTTGTCCCAAGTGGCATTTTCATTTTCGCTCTGGCGTCCCTCCCGAAGGGTTCCACTCTGCCAGCAAGGTACTTGCAGGAGTTCCGGCGGCTGTGTTCTCAGTACGCCGGCTATCAGCGGCTGTTTACTGATGGGTCGAAGTCGGACGCTGGCGTGGCTTGTGCTTGTGTTTGTAAGGGAGTGACGGTTGCCCATCGCCTTCCATCAGGCTATTCTGTGTTTTCTGCGGAGCTTTTGGCTCTCGGTTTGGCGGTGGAATGGATCCTTGGCCTTCAGGGCACGCATTTCATTATCTTTAGCGATTCCATGAGTGCCCTGGAGTCCTTGGCGACTTACAATGCTCGGAACCCCTTGACACAACGTGTCCAAGCTTTGCTTTCCCGCTTGCCTGGCCAGCGGAAAACCGTGCTTTTCTGCTGGATCCCGGGCCATGTTGGGATAGGTGGAAATGAGCAAGCGGATTCTGCAGCAAAAGGGGCCCTTTCTGGCCCTCTCGGAAGGGATCTCAGCCTTGTTCCCTCGGACGCTTTTCCAACTCTGCGTCTGAGGTTACACGCTTTTTGGCAAGCCTCGTGGGATGGACAGGACGGCAATAAATTACGAGCTATTAAAGGCACTGTTGAGGAATGGCACTCGGCGTGTCGCCGCAGTCGCCGTGAGGAGGTGGTGTTGGCGCGTTTGCGCATTGGTTCCACTCGACTTACTCACTGTTTCCTTTTGCGGGGGGTTGACCCTCCTGAATGTTATTGGTGTCGGCGGCCACTTACGGTCCGGCACTTCCTTGTTGATTGTTGCCATCTTGATGGTTTTCGTCGTCGTTTCCATCTTTCGCATGACATTGTGCGTCAATTGGGCGATAAGTCTGTCCTCCTGTCCGGTGTTTTTCATTTTTTGCAGGAGGTACAGATGTATGACAAGATTTAGATTAGGGGTTTGAATAGTATCTCTGTAATGTGTGGTGCAGTGGCAACCCGGACCACTGCACTGTGACTGAGGTTGGCGCTAATGACCAAGCTGTCGACGCACCATTAAGCCTCATCTCCCCCCCCCTCTTCAGCCACGCTGGAATACGCGGTCTATCCCCCGCCCCACGATACCTTACAAGCATCCGACTATCTCCTGTGCGTTCACGGCGCTGTCTTAATCTCAAGTTCCGATCCATCCTTCTGTGGCGTTGTGGTCGCCCAGGGTTCCTGGTCCCTTTCAAGTTTCTGCTCAATGGATGGTGCTCGGTTTGCAGGGTCTCTGTACTCTGGGGCAGCCGGCTCTTGGCACGGTTGTACTTTAACCTTGGCCCCACCACCATGTTTGACAAGGTGTGCTATATCAGGTCGTGGATGTGTTCATCAGCAATAAAAACATTGAAATACCAGGGTAGGGCATGGTTGAATTTTGTTTTTGTTACCTAAACGAAATATACATTAACTTTACCCACCCGGTCTCCCCTCTCGGTCGCCAAGGTCTCCCGCAGTAGAAAAAAGATGAAACGAATTCTGCATCAAGCACTTTTATAGAGGCCTGCACACATGCACAAAAGGAAGCTACGAGCAAAGCTGGAAAACTGACTTTCATCGCTAGGGAATAAATCCAAACAGGGAAGATTTGCTATATAAGGAACACCAGGTAATGCATATATTCGTTTAGGCAACAAAAACATAAATCAACCAGGACATACCCTGGTATTTCAATGTTTTATCTGAATTATACTACGGGTTTAAGATGTCGTTATAAGTGCAAGAAGTTTGGTTAAATACTTTAAGGATGTCGTGGGACTGAAATGTTATAATAGCTTGTTTTGTCTATAGGTCATTTCTTGTACATAAATAATGAAGAGACCGGCCAAAATAATAAAGTTCATCTTAAAAGCCCAGTGATTTCCACGAAACAAAGTTGTGTCACTTTCTGGTATATGTTCAATGGCTTTGGAAGGTTAGTATAGTAATGTATTGTAATTCATGATTTAACCCCAAACCTGTGCCACTAAACAAACAAGTTAATAAAACGATTGTTCTTTTACAGAATAATTATCAATGAGACAACGAGAGTACACATTAAAAAAAAAGATTTTAGTATCTCAGTTCCTACATCTATACTGTTAGCAAGCAATGCAACAAACATACAACTTTGTCACAAGAGAGAAATGGTGCTCTATGTCTTTCACATTTAATATTGTACATCAACAGCATTATGGCTAAATACAATAAACGTATGATACGACTGGTCTAAAATTTCATTTTATTGTTTTCTTGCCACTATGATTTCAACGAATTTATTTGATTTTTTTGCTAAATAGTGTGAATAGTGTTAAGAAGGCAAACTAGGTTAAAACACTATTTTCGCCCCTTTCTATGATAAACTATTCCCTTATTTTTTAACAAACAAACATTGTGAAAATATTACGTATTTAACTAAACGTAAAACTATCAAATGATATATTGTTAAATTATGAATTAAACCACTCAATTCATTCTTTTTTGGATTTTCACCAATTTGCAGATTATCATAGTATTTAAACTGAAAGTCCCTTCCAGCATTTCACAGATGTTACCGCAGAGTTATGAAATTTTCGTGTGTGTTAGTGATGCTAACGGTTATTTTTTCCACACACATGTTGTTAGAAAGGGCACCCTTTTCTTTAGCCGTGTTTTAACCCAGGTTTCAAAGAATTACATTGTTTGAACATCCTCTAAGGACCGTTTCATTATTGTTTTTACTAATACAAATGGTTCATGAAGTAAATAACTGTATTATCGCTACATTCATCCTTGATCTGCTTCCGACAGCTTAAACATAAATCAGTTACAAAGTGACCAACCACTGACGCTTTGGACGACATCTGATAGGCAAGACTCTGTTTGGCTCTTCGGACGAGCACCAATACCAATAGCTCATGAATTTGTGGTAAGCCTAAAAGTTATTAACTCGTTGTGTAATTTATATGTATACTTATTATTATTTAAAGGACGGCTAGAGGGACTCTCGGTTGTACCTTTCTGTCAATTGGGTTTTATTGTTTTAGTTGCAAGAAGATCCCCTGAGGTTCCAAAAAGTCAACATGTTACCACTTCCAAAAAATGTCCATTCTGTCCGCAATTTTGGAAAAAAAAATGGCTGACTATTGGATTAAGTTTTTGCAATTTACGACTTAATGGCTCACCGTAGAAAAAATATGTAGGGACCAAACTTGTAGATAATTACATTTCAGGCTCAGTAGGTCTCGTAAAAATTGTTCCGAATTTGCATATTTAGGAAGATATATGCAAATTAACGATATGTATCCCAAGTATGGAGCAAAACATCAACTTTTGCCAACTAAACCTAAAATTTAATTACATATGTAACTTTGCTTCCTATACATTTTGTCTCACAGTGTGCCATTAACTCAAAATGTGGAGGCTTGATAAACTGCATTTGTGTGATGCTAAGGAACCCAAGTCTATTTCATTTAGTACAAAACAAAACATTTATTAGTAGTGAAATATAAATTTAACTTGTTCTTGGAAGCAATGCGAACAATGTTAAAAGTAAATCTGATAACAATAGAAAAACACTATAGTCATTTTACGAGTCACTGCCGTAATTATATTACGTCAGAGTTCAGTATATTTTCGGACATGGCACAGGCACAAGCATCAATACAGGTTAGGCCTTGATGTTGACAAGAACACTGTTTAACTTTCCCTGCATTGCAGTCAAATGTTCTGGTATACATGAACAACTCATTATCACCATTACTTCCTTTGGGGCTATTAGGTTTGTTGTCCACGTTATCACTAGTTTATCATTTTCATTAATCTCCCACCCATGATCAGTACTGAAATAGTGGAATCATATCCTGGGTACTTAAAGATCGTTTTCCGATGAAGGATTGATAATCATGTCTCAGCAGTTGGTGCCAATACTGATATTCTTTTAATGGTGGCAGCTTACTTGCCAACTGCTGTTTTCACAATAATGCATAACGCACATCTGCTGTCTGACCAGTTATTCATACACTGCACATGCGTACGTCATTATACCAGGAAGTAATTCTTCCAATAATTGTATATCCAGTGACTCTTCTAACTTGTATGGAAGTCAAAAAGTCCTGACCTTGGTATGTGTCTGAATGGCAGCACCTTACCCTTGTTCACAAATGCTTCAACTGAATCACTTTAGAATACGTGAGACCCTAGCAGCACCCTTAGTAGTGTCGGTTCTAACTCCAATGCAAAGAATTTATTTCGATGAGAGTAGGTCTGCATTTGGTTCGGGATTTAAAACATTGCTGTTGAAGGTAGTTCCAAAAGCTATAAATAATATCTCAACGTCTGTATCAGGAGACAATACAGGAATATTCTTAAAGCCAAGACTACGAGTGTGGTGTACATGAAAAACAAGTCTGGTGTCGACTTCTTCTTGGCAGACTCGCACATTTATTTACATTACCATTGCTACCAATAACGAGAACACATTCTCGTCATGTGTGATGAATAAGCTCTTCCCCCCATTAGTCTCATATAACTTTCAGTTGACCACTCTTTGTCAGGAACTTAATTAGTTCCATTTTGTTTTCACCATCGCTTAAAAAGCAAATCCAGTTTACTCGTGTTGCTGTAGTACCTTGGTCTCCTGCGATATTCACATGTATTGGGTCTGCTGCTGATACTCTATTGAGATGTTCTCGACACTTAATGGAATATTTCTTGTACACATCTGATACAAAATACACCCTTTCAACATCCATGATGAAATGAACCAGAACACTGCTACTGTATATATGAGTTTTCATTGCGCACTCCACGTTTTACGAACTGCTGCCAGCAATTGGAGCACAGCCATGGCATCAACAATCATACAGTCTATAGGAACTGTATCTGGTCTGTCAGGTATGTTGTTCTTCTGTTCAAGAGCAGTAGCAAGTGTAGATATTCTTGTTTTCAAAATAGCACTAAGCCTGTGGTTGCACTGGATTTAGTGGTTATCGCAGGACAGACCTCGTATAAAGGTGTCGCTTCTGATAAATCACTGCCCATCTTGCAAACAATCATGGTCGGACTTTTCTATTACTTGACGATCATTACATCTTACAACCTTTTTAATTGGTTTTGCAAAGGAGGAAATCCCAGTCTTTTTTATAGCTGCATAAAAGTCAATTTCATTAGATTGCAGCCACTTCATTATAAATTCCTCTGCTCTTTATTCACAGTTCTCTAGGATACATAGTAAATCATGTTGATGGGTTAAAAGGATTAATACACCATGCCCCATAAGTTTGCAAAACCTGGCAAATGTTGTGCTTGTCTCGTTTCATTCTGCTTCTGCTGAGATCAGCCAGCTTGGTGCCATCAGCTTGAATACCTGCCGCCTCGTGGCACCTTTGTGTCATTCTAGGTCGCATATGTTAGAAATGATCTCTTTCAGGTCCTTCATTGTTGCTGAATTGTATACAATGCTGCCTTAACTTTCATGGATCTCCACAATATACTTCTCAGCAACACCTGAAAACAGCGAAACACTTAAGTTTGATGACATTCCCCAATTCGTAAGATAATTTTGGGCATCAACACTCACAGTTTGTATCAAGGTCATATTACACCAGTACTACGAGAAGTATCTTGGGTAATTTTAGTATTCATGGGCAAACATGAACAGCAGTATTTTCCTAATGTAAACATGTAGAGGTTCTAGTTGGCTTCCCTCACACATCTGGTCAGATTAAACAGGAATTCACACATATGTAAAAACGACTCCTACATCTGTAACATTGGTTCATGGTTAACTTATGCGTAATCCAAAGGCTTATACATTTTGTAAAAGCATCTTGCTGAAATATTTTTCAGCAGTTCTGGAGAGGGCTAAGTTCTTACAGCTTGAAGGACAGCTTGTAGGTCATCTTTTATGTTGTCCATCTCTGTGTCTTCTGTTTCACTAATCCATTCCATGAACTACTCCAGATTCATGACCATCATAGACTACATAGCTTCAAGGATATCATATATCTATTATTACGTTTGCAAGAAAGCACACCTTCCACAGGCTCAGCATAGACAACTCCAGATTCGAGGAGCAAGTCCATTAATCCTAAGATCACAACCAGATCTCTTCCAATTGACAGAAGCAACATTCATTACTATGAGAAAGTCATCCATTTTCAGAAACACTGGGAAAATATTTCTTTCTCCTTGATCATTATTTCTGCCATCGTGTAGTACTCTATACGGTGTGATCACTCACAATGCACGAGAATAGTAGTTTAAGAGTTTCCCTTGTGATCTTCACAAGTGAACATACTACTGCCATTTCTTTTGGTGAACAAGATGTGATGGGAATTTCAATAGTACGCTTCGTGTTCTTAACCAAACTGGTTTTGTGGTTGAAACCACTCCACGACGGAATTGCATCTTCTGAAGTGAGAAAATTAATATCAGTTGCACGTAATAAACTGCAAGAAATAAGAACTTGTCGAAAAAAATACAATAAGTTCTTATTTCTGGCAGTTTGCTATTCAAACAACTGATCGTTGGTAATTAGTTTTGCGTCAAATGCTTTTCAACAGCAGGTTTTAAGTAGCAACACGGTTAAAGTTATATAAATAATTTTAACAAACTCATTATCAGTCATTCATTGCTATCCTGGCCAACAATAAAATAGATCGATGCTTGTGTGGCACAGACTTGCTGCTTGTGGTAAGTGTCAGCTTCTATTTTGGGCTATTCAGCTCATGCGCAATAATATTTCTCTGTTTGACATTTGTAGTCCACTCCTTACGACGATTAGCCACTTCCTGTAAGTTTTCTATTTTCAACTTTCTGCGATTTCGTAATGACACACTACTATTTTCATAATTCCTTTCGCTTGCATAATACTCAATTTGCAATTTTACTAACAGTAATGTTAATCAGATAATCTATTATTATTTAAAAATAACAAAGATGACATCAATTCTTTTTTTTTGTGCGATTTGACATGGGTAACATAAAGTTTTAATTTTCAAATTTGAGTGAAAGGTAATGAGTAAGATTTTTATTAACTACAAAAACTTGTATACATTTTACGTTTTTTTCTAGATTGAAATAGAAGCATTTGTTACCTGGACTGGTTTTATTGCAATTGACGATATCAACATAGTTGAAGGAGAGTGTCCAGAACAAGGTAAATACAACCTATATTTGAAGACAACCAATGCAGTCAATTTGCATGTATTTATTTTAAGAGTAACCGTTTTAAAAATGCTTCAAAATGTAGAAAAATGAACTGAAAACCGATGCATATATTATTTCTCACAATTATAGGAAACAATTCAAAAGCTACCCTTTTATTCCCGTTTCTTTCCAACAGTTCCCTTTGGTAGTGCACTGTCTAAAACTAGTTGATTTGTGCAAGGAAGTTATTTATTTTCCCTTACAGGAGTAACATTAGACCATAAAAACAAAAATTCATCTGAAATTTCAAAGAGTTACTAAAATTAATTGTTGTTTACTTCAGAAAGATGCCTGATAGAGGCATAACAAATAATAATACTTCTCTTTAATCGACAACCATGACCAACTGCTCTGGACGATACTAAGAGTGATTCTGTAGTGGAAACTAAGGGAGTGATGGAGGTGAATAAGCAGACAGAATTTTCTTTGATATAAGATTCTGTTTTCATCGTACAAATCAAGGCAATAAACGGCATACTCACCTACCACCATTTTTAGTGTCGACAAATACTAATTCTGGAATAGCCAAATGCATTGGTAGATTGATGGCAGCATCATTATCCCAAATCGGGAAAAAGTTCTAATGATATTGGACAAAGAAGGACTCGCACAGTCTGGACCAACATTGGGAAGGACGGAAATGGAAAACTAAGCCATGGTAACAAGCCTTACTTTACTCGGGCTAAACTTCAAATGATGGGCAAGCGTGTACTCACATTCCATTGTGTGTTTGACAACAAAATTACGTCAGAGAATGGTTAAGACAATTTGTATTTTTTGACCAGCCCCTACGATCCTGTATTACTAGATCATCCACCCACAAGGTTGTTGTAGTTTTTTATGTCTTGCTTTGATTGGCAGTATTAGCTATAGCAAGTAAATAGCAGCCCCATGGAAGCAATAACTATAGGGGACAGAATGATATTAAAGTCCTAATCGGTTCCGAAGCACGAATGCAAAGGTTGTTCAGGACATTGCCTATACATTTCTTACGATTGTATAATGTTATACGAATGTGGTGTCAGCACATTGGATCCAAAATGATAACTTAAATTATTATTATCTGGCAGATAGCCCTTCAATCAAACATGTGTATGAAGTCAAAGATTTTGGTATCTGGTTGCAGGTGATCTAAACTTCTAAACATAGTGCAACCATGTTAAACGTTGCTTCAACTCTTATGATCATAAGATTCTGTTTTAGGGCTTCTGTGCTAATGTAAGACCCATTCTGGAATATGCGAGTTCCAAGGGTCTTCAACCACTGCAAATAACAGGAGAAAACAACCTACTTTGGTCGACCGCACTTACTTCATGTTGTCACATACATGGCTGACTGCGAACTGAGCACTGAGCTATGCTTGCACGGGTGCAGCTGCGAACAAGACATAGTACCAAGTTGTCGACGCGCCATTAAGCCTCAATCCCCCCCCCCCCCACATAGTAGCAAATGGCACCTATGTGACAGCAACCATTACATACGCCCCTTCCTCGAAAGCAACTCTCCGAGGAGCTGAAAATCTTAAAGTTAATATTGGATTCTAAAATTGTCCAAATTGTCAGTACCTAAAGAATTACAAATTTATCAATGTCTTACATAACTCCCCAACAACAGACAAAATAGAAGAAAAAATAACACAAAGCCTTCAACGACGAGTAAGTTACCACTGAACACTCACTACTCGAGATCTTTACTTTTACGTGTTCAGTACATTCCACTGTGCATATCACTTCTGAATTGTCTTTTCCAAATCTGATGCAAATAAAACTTAAAGCTACATTGGCATTCTTGAATTTACTGTAGAATTTTATATTTTTTTTAGTGAGATTACTTTATGTTACAATAGCAAAACAAGAATGGGTTTATACAAGATAAAATCTGACTGCATTTCCCTTCTCCAGCATGTCCTTTTTAAAAAAAAAAAAGCCCAGAAAACCAACCTACGACACTAGGAAGACTGTATAACTAATTCAATAGCCTGCATGGCAGAAAAACCATTAGCCTACAGAGTTTACAAATTTACTAATCTGCAGAAGGAATATGAACTGCCTAACTAGTAGCCTATAGCCTATAGTTTAGAAATAAAATAGCCTAACCACCTAATTTTCCAGTTTTTTTTTACTTCAAAGTGACGCTTATGCAGTATGGTTTCAATTATACAGTCAGCATACAGTTCTCCTTGATTTTTTCTAAAAAATTGCTAAATTTTTTGAAAAAAACTTTGTCTTTACATTCCTACACCAGATTGCAGATACCAAAACTTCTAAAAACCGAAGTAGTGGATATACAAAACCCAAACATGTTAACCATAGCTACCCTGTCACAAGGCTAAAGCTACCTTTTTAAATGCTTACATTTTTACATGTAATGGTTAGACTTCCGTCTTTTTCACCTTGCACATAACTATGAAAGAATCAAGTTCTACTGTAGAGGTTACCATTGTGCGTCAATTGGGCGATAAGTCTGTCCTCCTGTCCGGTGTTTTTCAATTTTTGCAGGAGGTACAGATGTATGACAAGATTTAGATTAGGGGTTTGAATAATATCTCTGTAATGTGTGGTGCAGTGGCAACCCGGACCACTGCACTGTGACTGAGGTTGGCGCTAATGACCAAGCTGTCGACGCGCCATTAAGCCTCACCCCCCCCCCCATTGAACTTAGAATATGTGCTGGGTTCTACTGCTGATGACACATCACGATGAAACATGTACATCAACACGAGGGGACATAGGAGACGACTTTTGGTTAAGGGAGGATGTTTAGCTCAAAAGCCATGTCCAGAGGTACACATTCTCAAGACACTATGAAATTACAAGAAAAACTAGTGTTAGAGGCTGTGCGAACACGGGACACCGTAAAACTGTTCTGCAGCATTTGTACAAGTATTTGTTTCTAATAACATAAAGTTCTAAGACATTTATGAAAAATTATTATTACTGCGCAGATGGGGATAGGATAATCACATGTGTAAGAATTTCTTTTTGCATTACAGCATTGTGCACATTTGAAGAAGAAGACATGTGTGGCATTAGTCAAGAAAGCTACGATGATGTGTACTGGAAGATTATGCCGACACCGTTGACTAATAAAACGTTTCCATTAGACCACACGACGAATACAAACTTAGGTGAGTTTTATTGCATATGTGTAGCAGGCATCATTTTATAAATTAAAATTTCAAGGATCAATTTCAGCAGCTAAACCAAGTCAAGACCCAGTCTTGCATAATTTATAAATGTGGGTTCTATCTTTTGTTAGGTTTGTGTTGGAGCTGTTTCTTTTCACAGAAGATCTATTTAAATTAACAAATAGTGGGACAGGAGTGAAAAACAGTGGGTGGCTTGCAAGACGATCCATATAATACAAAAAAAATGCACGTACGTGGCCGGGAAATAAACCACGGTCTTCGGATAGCGTGTCGACTGATCTTAAGCACAAAGATTTATTTTGAAGGAAGAAACAATATGAAAAGAATGGTTAGTTTCATCCATACTTTGATAAATGGTGCCTAATTTAGTCAAACATCACAAAACAAATACAGCTGTAGATCTACAAAAAAATAACTGGTTGAAAAACGTCAAGGGAAGAAAGATGATAACGCACCAGTGCTGATACCGATGTGGCTACAAATTCTCCGAGAATAAACATCAGGCTGAATGATGTTTTATCTGATGTTTGTTAGTAACACAAAGGATGGAAGATGCGATCAAAGTGCCACAGAGAATGAGCGTCAGGAAAGATGAGGTTCAGGATAACATTTAATTAACTGCATCAAAATTGATCGAAAAAAGTCAACTAAAGTAAGGCATAATTGTCTCCTTAAGGATTGCGGTGGCCTTTAAAACATTTCCTGGAATTTTGCTGATGACTTCTGAAAGCGTTCCACATGCACCCACAATAAACATAGGACGCATGTCTGACACTCCGCCAAGATACACAAACCAGTAAGTGTTCCACAGCAAATGATTCACACTGGTGCATTCCAACCACTGACCAAGTGCCCGTGCATCTAGGAGTTGCATCATATCTAGAGAGGTGTCATTACTACCTCTTCTGTGATGACGAGCTCCAGGGTGAACATCTGGCTTAACCGTTCTTATTGTCAATGAGCTGATTCCATTCTACCTGCTACTGACCCAGAAGTTTAGTATGAATGACGAACAATCGTCAGACACCAAAACTGGCAGTTCTTTAATTTGTGGTAATGCAAGGGCAGCCTGGGCAGCAAAGTTAGCCTGCTTATTGCCTGGAATTCCATCGTAATCAACCAGTTTTAGCTGAGTTCAAACTATTTAACTGGTGTTTCTAGACTAAGAAAACGAAAGACAGACTGGTTATAGTTGAAGAAGTTAATTTCCCATTTACGATTTTGGGCAGAAAGAAAAACAGCCGAAACTATTAACTGGGTTTTAGAGGACCTGTGGACCCTGACAGTAAGGATTACTCAGTATGGACGTACCCATCACAATTTTGAAATTAAAACCTTACGACTACTCCCATCTGGTTAAGGAGGGACCCATACGCCTGGGGGAGCTAACTAACGATGTACTCCTATTTCAAGTACTACTGTACTAATAATAAATCACCAAAGCATTTGGTTCAGCATCACGACTTCTTCAAATCTTCAGCAACCCCACAATCTGCAGATACTCGCACCTATGCTACGTGGCATGGCTTCACCGAGCCATCTGCCTCGTCTTGAAGATGCAATCAAGATGTTCAAGTGATGACAATCAAATCCGCCCATGCTGATTTATACCTAAACATGTGCCGACCTGTAGTAGAGCGATGGAGGGGGTTCGAAAAACCGCTAAACGGCAATTACAGTGATTGTAAGAAAATATTAACGAAACAGATGGCACACAAATCACCTTTCGTAGTAAAAACACAGTCTTTACTTAAATTTTCAGGAAAAATTTGTTTCTCTTCTTCAGAAGCACGAAAAACGCAGAAAGAAAGAATTCACTACATGATGAGCAGGAAACGAATTCAAAACTCGTTAAAAAACTGTGTTTTTGCTACAAAACTTTATTTGTGTGTGACCTGATCTTTTTCATTAATGATGGAAATTTGTCTTAACTCGACTCTATAATTCAGCAACGCGAGCTCATTTCGACTGGTTGAGATCGGCGGAATAATGAGATTTCAATGTTGCACCCAGAATCCGTTATGAACAATAGCCTAATGTCCATTCATGCTATCGAAGAACCCAAATGCACTGAAATTAATGTACGGTAATTATAAAATAAATATTGCTTTATTATTACCTGTAAGAGCAAAGCTCGGAATTTGAAAATGGTTACATATCAAGAAACTACAGCTAATCGAAAGATAGCAATTTTGCTAATACAAATAGTGGCCATTGTTGAATTTATATTGACGGACATACATTTGAAGCTAAGTTTTAGCATGCTTCCAGGGAAGTAAGAAATTGTACTTATGGTACAAGAACTCCCATCAAAAGAATATCTAAAAATAAGATCAACCAAATCAGCATCCTGTATCGAGTTTCTCGTAAATATCAACAAAAATAGCATTCAAGCCTTTACAGCTTGCAATGTTTATACGCAAAAGATCTTTACAAAGCTGGGTTTAAATAACGGAATATGCAGCTTCATGTTTATTAATAGAAGAAATATCCATTCCTGGTTTAACAGACATTCCATCATTAACCGCATATGCTTCAGTACTGCCCCCTCAAGGAGCGGATTCAACCAAAACAGACTACTGTCTGGGATCCTGGGTAATGTTCCCAGCAATTAATGAAGAGGAGTTATTTATGTAAATACCGTACCAAACATGAAGAGTACTTACTACGCCCCTTCTATATATGAGTTAAACACCCAACAAAACTCCGTCGTATTGAATCCATGAAGATCATAAAAGGAGGGGGAGGGTTACTAAACCACCGTTGAACAAAAGATGTAATTTAACCATTAAAGTAAGGAAACAAGAGTTAAGACAGCAAGATTCCACTTTACTTTAAATATGACTCCCAACTTTCCACAACCATTCTCAACTGGGTAGGACGGGTTTGGAGTTGGTCTAAAGTTAGGTAACTCCGAATTTTGTCACGTTGTATTACTATTATTATTAGATGGCTGAAGACACCTTTTTTTCTGTTTCACCTATATGTTTCAATTTTTCTTTACATTTGGTTGAGAAACTAACTCTAACAAATTTTTATGCAGGTAAATATTTGTACCTAAACACAACAGGAATAGAGACAAATTATTACGAATCAAATATACTTCGATTTTCTCCTCACAAGACATCAGATGATACCTGCTTTCGATTTTGGTTGTATGCTGCAAATAACGAGAATACTGTGGCCATATCAACTCGTGGAGATTGGGAAAGAAGCGAAAGGACATTGAATGGATTAAAACCGAACAGGTGGAACAGTATTGCAATGACATTGTCACCACCTGAAAGTTGGCACAATTGGCAGGTAATGTACTTATAACATCATCATACTCTATTTACAGCCCCCTGCCACTAAATTTATCGTGATGAAATTGGACCCAGCGATAACTAGAGGCCAGTTTTTTTTTTTTTTTAAATATGATCTAAGTATGGTAACTACTCAAGTTCGTAACAAATACACATAATGTTAGTAAACTAGGTATGTGGAGTGCGATAAAATAAACCTAAAAAATGTGGAGCCAGACGCTTTCGCAGCTAAAACACAAACTTATATTTCGACACCTTTGTTCGGCGGTGCCTTTGTCAGAGTAACTAGGTAAAAGTTTAAAAACAACACACATTGATACGGCCGGTCAATAGGCCTAAACGTTCGCCTAAATTAACCAATTGTTAGTAAAGGTGTTGCTACGAACTTATTAATAAGGTATTATAATACTGTTGCAAAAAAAGTAAGCCATGCATTAAACATCAGTTTTCATTGACCATGAGTTGCACCCCACAACAGCTGAACAACAGCATTTAAAGAAAAACTAGGCGCAGTATACCGACTTAAGGCAAAACTCTTGAGTAGGTAAACTCTGTAAATATAAATTTTGTCACCGACTTTATTGACTCTATTGACTTTATTTTCATAATGCTGCTCCAAAATACACTATAATACCGTAATACCGTAGTAATGCAAAAAAAAACGTAAGTCACATATTAAATATCAATTTTCAATCCACAACAGCTGAATGATGGTATTATAACAACAAGGGGCTACAGCGACTATCTAGTCGCATTGGTCTTCTATACAGATCGTCCACTTCCAATCATGTTGAGGCGCACACCTCTATCATGCACTACAACAGCTATATCTATTATATAATCTAAAAACAGTAACCATCAGAATTGCCCGTTAGGCCTAATTTACAAGTTTAATTTCGTAAGTAGCAACTAACGAAGATTTGGATTGTATACAGTAAACCTATTCACTTTTGCAACACGGTATGCCTCCGCCCACACAGTTACAGTGTTACAACGTAATGCGCAACGTAGCCTAATATAGATCAGTGGTAGTAGGGAAGGACAGGAGAAAATGCAGCAGCGACTCGTAGCAACTATTGACGTTGCCATGGTAACGTGATTTTATATCTAATTTTCATTTTTTAGGCCTAATTTTTTAACGGCAGTTTTGGTTTCGTGAGCAGCAGATAGGCCTAATGGAGAATTTGGTTCGATCGTAAGCCTATTCATTCATGCAACAATGCGACAAGACTCTTTTAAACGAAGCTAAAATGTTTTTGTTTTTACGGCTGCGTTAAAACAAATCTTTAGGATTTCAATTCGACGATGAAATGTTATTATTTAATTTAGTTACGTCGAAGAAGTCTATTAGCTATAAGGAGGCAACGATGTTTTAATTTGCCATGTTATTTAACTAACTTTTGACACTGAATCTAACGTTGTAAAAAGTGGTCGTCTCTATCTGGTACCGTTGCGAAGTTGAAAAAAGCGATGGACGGACGGACAAAGTCATTGCAATAGTCTTCTCAGCCGGTACGGCTGTACAGAAGACTAAAAACAAGTTGCATTTTAAACAGCAAATTTAAGGCAGTAGTGAGTAGGTTACCCATAGGTCACCATTTTGTCTGCGAAAATCCGATGACTGTATTGTTACCGTGTACTTTCGTTCTTTATTTGCATAAACATTGTTTTCAACCCAATTACCCCGCAAAGTAGCTGCACAGGCAATCATTAAACATATTTTGGACAGAAAATGCCCCTTTTAGCGATAGCCCAGGTGATCACTACCTCCCCCTCACTGCGTTAAATCCACCTTCG
>JAHWFP010110414.1:15468-64620 GCA_023313725.1 Lithobius niger
GGTCATATTGTGTCCTTGCGTCCAACTTTCTAATTTACTTTTTTGCCATATCGTATCTCGGTTGGAAGAAAGACGAGGATGACCTTCAAAAATTATTTCAAGGTCATTCCTTTTTTCTCGTGTAAACTTCCCCCATCACACCCATCGTTGTATTTCTATCATTATTATTCTCTCATGAGCCTTTCTCAGTATATCGGCTCAGTAACAATTTAGTTGGATCACACTGTATATTTTCAAGGATTTTTACCGCCCCCTCATTATGTATGCCACTGTTCTCTGTCTAACCCCTGGCTAAACGTTTACCTTATTGCTTTTACTGCGTGAAAATGATTTTGATCTGGATTCCAAAACGTTGCAGTTTTAGTGCTTTAATGGTTTATGACTAGTAGCATTGCAGATGCTGTTTTAATTTTATTATTCCTTGATACAAATGTATTTCTTATTCTATTATTCCTTGATTGACACATAGCTTCTTGAACCATAATTCCTTGACACATATTACTAAGATCGTGTAGAAAGCAATGCATTTGTCATGACAAACTGTAGGCAGTGAAGTCAGGGGCGGATTTAACAGGGGGGCAGGGGATGAGGCAAGGCCCCCCGGCCTTCGACGTAAAAGGACCTTCATAGGCCTTCATGGTAAAGTAAAAGGGGCCTTTATTCCCCAAGCATCAGTAAAAAAAGGTCCTCAGAATTTCAGGAAGGCAGGGGGCCTTGTAGAGCTTTGCCCCCCCCCCCAAGGCTGCTTCCTTAAATCCGCCACTGAGTGAAGTAACAACGAAACTTTCTAATGCAGGTACAATTGGAATTTAACGTGAATGCAGCTATGGATGTATACATGGCTTTGGACGATGTGGAACTTTTGGCTCAGCAGTCGTGTGGTATCATTGGTAAAATTTTCAATAATCATTTCTTTATCACTGACGGTACATCATTTATTTCGCAATTCCTTAAAAGTTTTTAATATTATTTAGGGGACTGTGATTTTGAACGTGATACATGCTTATGGCAAAACGTCCCTAAAGACCAGCCGGTAACTCAGTGGCGTCGAAGTACTGAGGCAGCTGATATGATACGAATGCCTCCAATTGATCATACTACTGGTGTCCATGGTGGTAAGTTCCCTGTAAAAACTTCATGTATGAGTTAGCTAAAAACGTTAAGGCGTGCTATAAAATCTACATATATTAAGTCTTAATTCCTATTCTTAGGGTTGGAATAAGATTGCCACAACACAAGACACCAAATTACAACACAATACATACTCCACAGCATCCAGTCCATACGTATTTCAACACAAATGTATTTATAGGCTCTATTCATACTTTTTTTAATAAATTTCTTGGCACCTTACGTCATCTGAAACAAAGTTTTGTGGGCACGAACAGGTCCAGAATGCATCCAGGGGGCCCAAGTGCCATCTGCATCATTGAAGACGTATGATGTGCGTGCTACTCCTCTGGAACCAAAGCGCCTACAAAGATGGAAGTAGGACCAAACGAAAGATACTTAACTGACGCTTCGGTTATGCCTATTTTCATAACTGAAACTTTATATTATGACCCTCAAATATGCGAAAAACCCTGGAAAAAATAAAGTAAAAGTTTTTTTTTAACCCTCATGGTGTTCGTTCACGACGTCATAATCCGTCACGCAAAGTGACAAACAAACCGTCTTCAGCATATTAGCTACATACTGAAACTGGAAAAGGATGAACGCAATAAATAACCTAAAAGGACGACGTATTTTACAACACGTCGCATATAGACGCATATATGGTATAGTATATATAGTATATATATACTATACCATATATAGTATAGTATATATATATATAGTATATAGTATATATATATATAGTAGTATATATATATAGTATAGTATAGTATAGTATAGTATATAGTATAGTATAGTATAGTATATATAGTATATATATAGTATATATAGTATAGTAGTATATATATATAGTATAGTATATATATATATAGTCGCATATAGGTTTGTCCCCCTTTCCCCAGCAAAAAAGTAAACATGCTACACATAGCCAAACAATGCTAACAATAACACTGTAAACCTTTTTGTTAACAACAACAAGAAAACTTCGTCAGACACAGAATTCAACAACACTTTGGGAGAAGCAAGCACACACTGCAGCTTGAGAAAAGCTTTCCCGCAACTGCTGCCCCCTCCCACTTTGTCCGGTGCCCCTTTGTTCACACTGACCGCTAAAGGCAATACCAACTTTGCATAGTTTAACATGTGCAAGCCATCACCAGTCAATCCTAACCTAGACTTGACTTTTTTCTTCGTGTTTATCACCAGTAAAGCAGATTTTGCTTCCACTTTCACTACAACTAGGCACCTACACTTTTGCTTTACCCTTGCAGACAGAGGGCCACCAATAGCTTCCTCGTTTACTTGTCTGCTCGTGACATTCCCAGGTTTCCCTCCTGAATCCCACACCTGAGATCGCCTGTATAACTCTTTACCTTTCACTCCATTCTGTCCTTCCACTACCATGACATTGACTCCAACCTCATTACTAGTAGTAACTTGTGCAAACCCATCTTTCCACCTTTCCTTCTTTCCATCTGCGATTTCCCTCTTTAACCTCACCTTACTTCCGTGAGCTAACTCCGCTGGAGTGAAGTTTGCCGTCTCACAAAAAGTAGACGTACTTGTAAACTTAGCTGGTGCTAAAACATCATTCCCTTTGTCAGGATACTCCAAATCCAAAGCCCTGCTACAGTCCACCCTCGTTCCGTGCAACCTTTCTACAGCCTGAGACTGTGAATGATAAGGCATACTAGTTACAAGGCCGATTTCACACTCCATCAAGAAACAAGCCGCCCGTTCAGAAACAAACGGTTTTCCAACATTCGATTGGAGTTCCACCGAGAACCCAATCATTGAGCCAATCGCTAAGCTTTCATTTACGACCGAGTGTGAGTTAGCCTCCCTGACAGCCACTGCTTCAGGATACCTGGCCGCCCTATCACAAACCTTTAAGACATTCGTATTTCCGTCCGACGTCACTTTGGAAGGTTTTACGAAATCCACTTCCACCTTCATGAAAGGCTCTGCCACAACCGGAACTAAACCCATTTCGTCCTCTCCCTTCCTCACACCTTTTCTGTATTTCTTACAGATTTCACACCACTCTATCCAATTTTTACATTGTGCACACATTCTTGGCCCATGCAATACTTCTTGCAACCTGGCAATGTTCGTTGTTTGCTGACCTAAACTGGTTATGTAAACACTGCTCTGTAACATTAAATCTTACTTTAAGAGCTTTCACACACAGATCAAACTTTGCAAAGTCATCATCAGAAAGACGCATGAGCGTTTCCCGCGCTTTCCCTGTTAACAAAGATAACAATCTGCAAGGCCACTCTTCTTTGTTAAAGCCCATCCTATCACAAATTCTAGTAAAACCAGACAAGAAAACTAATATGTTGTCTTCCTTCTCCCTGAAGGGTTGGCACAACTTCGACATGTCATAACGTTTTTCTTGTTGTACAGACTCTGTTTTTACCTTTAATTGTTCTTGCTTAAAGGACAACTCTCTTGCCTGCATTTCATCATTATGCTGCCTAGCATTTTCATTTATACGCAGCTCATGCTCCTGTTTCTCCCTCGTTAATCTATCTTCCCGTTCCCACCTCTCTCGTTCTAGCTCTGCCTCCCTTGCAAATTTTTCTCTTTCAATTTCGTCCTCCCTCTCTCTTAATTCTTTTTCCCTTGCTAATTTTTCCCTTGCTAATTCGTCCTGCCTCTCTCTTAAAGCCTCCTCCCTTCTTAATTCTTCTTTTCTTACACTTATCCTTTCCTTCTCTAATTCAGCCTCTAAAATTCGCCTTTCCTTTTCATCTTGCTTTTCCTGCCATTCCCGTAATTCCCTCTCTTTTAGTTCCTGTTTTTCTTGTAATTCCCTCTCTTTTTCTTCATTTATTACCCTTTTAGCCTCCTCTACAGTTTTAACTGCTTCTGCTAAATCATCAGCCAACAAAGTTTCTCCCTCCAACCCACCTTTAAACATAGCCAGAATTTCACTTTTTTTTCTTAGGTGCATGCAACCCTAATTCCTCGCACACAGCTTTCAAATCAACCACAGTTTTATCACTAAGCAACTCCATTGTAAATTACTTAATTACCTAAGTAACCAACAATAAAAAAAAATAGCACCAACACGCACAACAGTTCCCGCAAGCTTTAAACAACACTTTTTTCCCAAACGCCCTAATACCAAGGTGTAAAAAAAGTTTGCCACAGCTCACCTGTTGCCGCGTTGTGGAGACGCTGCCAAGACGACTTCTACATCCAAATTGACGAACCCAGGCTTGCACTGACGATGACTTTAAACTCTATTTCGCTTCTTCCATTACCGGAATTCGCCGAAATCTTCCTTCTCACACGACGAAGTGCAACATTACCGCCCACTCTCGCTGATAGGAATGTTCTCCGTCCCTCGTCCAGTCGCAATCTTGTCTGCCAGCTCAGCTTTTCCGTCTCTTGACTCGTCTTTCTTGAACAGCAGGAAGCCCCTTTAATCTTCCTCCCACACTAGTTGCCGCCAAAGTCGAAATTCTGCCATGGAAAGTGAACCCACTGAGTTGGAGAAGCTCACCACTACCATCTAAGTTGACTTGACCGCCGACTTTCGATGCAGCTGTGTCCCTTTAACGTGAAAGTCCGGATGTAAGCCCAAACTGCTGGTTTCTTCGACGTGTAAGCCCAGCTTGACCGCTGTCACCAATGTATTTACTTTACACTTGATGCAGACGCAATTTGCTTCACCATTGCCAATGTAGACACAAAGACAGCACCCTGACCGTTGAAACTCGAACAAATCGACATGAACTTCAGCTGCTTCCTCGACGTGAAAGTACGGCTACACCGCTGCCACCAATGTAATTTCAAGGGTTCACTGCAGACTTGTTAAATTCAAACTTCTTTACTTCTTCCTTAGACATAACGCCATTTACAAAAATAAACATTTAACAATCCGCACATGAATCGAGAAATTGTCCAACAAGACAGTTCGTGCATAGAGTTCTTTCCTTGTTGCGTTCTTGTTGGGAAAGACCTCTCTTCGCGCCAAACCATCTTCAATATAAGGGCCAGTTCTCGCTACAAAATATGGAAACACTTTCCGTAAAAGGAACGGACGTGTCTCTCACGTGGAACAATAACCAAAAACCCGGCATTCGAAAGTTGGCCAATGTTTCTTTTCATCGTTGAGTCGAACACCATAATTAGCTCTAATTATAGTCATTAGGTAATTACGGTCAAGTCAGCAAGCAAGAGATGGCAACTTTACAATAAAATTGGTTTTGTAGTACATGGAAAAAATCAATACCATAGACCTGGTATTAGAAGGTTGTCAAACATTCGTGTTTCTGCAGCACGAAGGTGCGTGGATTAAGCGAGCAAAGTGGGCGATTTCCACGTAAACTAAATGTTTCCAATGAGTGTTTAGCTTTGCTCTATCAATCTTTCATCTCTCATCTTCATAGGGGATTACTGCTCGAGGAGTAGACAATACAAACGTGCAAACAAACAAATCTTATGTTTAGAATGACATAGTTGCAATAGAGACGTGCTGAGGAATGTGATGAACGAACTATTAGCAACAACTACAATTAGTTTGTGTCAAAATAATCAGTACATCTATTTTGTGATGCTCTTGGGATCAAAAGAAATTACGTGAAGTATGGATCGACACAAATGGAGTGAGCCAAGCGAGCGAAATGGCTAGTGATTTTTAAAGAGAACCCAAACTCAATTCTGGGGAGGAGGAGGAAATCACGCAAGCATATAAGGGGCCAGTCATTATTTATAGTGGGGGAGGGAGGAAAGAAATGAAAATGTGAACACCAAATTTCTAGACCAACCCTTCACAACCCTGAAAAAATCTAAACGTCCCACTCAAGATCTAAAAATAACGTGACAACCCCCCGCCCAAAAATAATTGCTCTTTTCGTAGGTGTATTGAACCTGCAGATGATTTCACGTAGCCGTTTAAGTAGTACTCTACACCGATAAGTTACCAATACTTGTAAGGAAAACATGCCTCATTTTCAACGAAAAGACACAATTCAGTCAATAAATTTTCTATTAAACACCTATGTTCCTTGCACCCATCTTGTGTCGAGGTTCACGCAATAAGTATGACGACCGCACGGTTTAATTAAATGCCCATATCCCTAACATAGTCAGCACCTGAAAGACTTTCTAGAAAGTAATTGAAAAAAACTGCAGTAGGTAGTGACCAGGTACAGACTCTCATCATGAAGGTACTTCCTCCCCCCCCCCCTCCAGAAGCTGAGACGTTTTTAGAAAAATTTGACTGCTGAATATGTCACTTTTAGGTCCAAAAATTACTTTTTCCTTCCCCCTCCAAGCGATAAACAATGACCGGTGCGCAAGCTGTCTTTAAAGCTATGAAATGATCAGGGAAGGAAACAAAACAGTAAGAAAAACAGGACATTACAATGAGAAAAAAAATTCATCACTAACAAAAATTTCGCTTGTAAATAAAAAGGCCAACTTACGAATCTACGGAAGGGCCCATGTGCCATTGGCACCCTGGCACTATCACCAGCCCGGGCCTGTACATGAATCTGCTAATTTTGAACATAACTGGATATTTGATGAAGAAAGAATACTAGTTAAGAGGATCTGATTGGGAAACCTTCGACCATTGCAGTCATCATAGGTAATGCCCAGAAGAGGCAAGACTGAATCTGATAGTTTTTGAGGGATCCTGTTAAACTATTATCCTGCACATCCTGACAGGCGACTTTTCCAGGGTCCCATTTCTAATAAAGATTAGATTAGCTTAAATGGTAACAGCATGAAACAGAAACACGAACATAACAAACCAGACTGGTAGGAAGACGCATGAGCATGTGCGTAAGAAAGCAAAACTGATTAAATATGTCAGTAATTAAACACGGCTTAAATCACAGCTACAGTTAAGTGAGAATCATTAAAAATGTATAGTCCTCACACAAAATTATTTTTTCACACTGGCTTCATTCTTAGCATTTTTTCAGTTCAAACTATTCAGAACTAGCAACCGGATGAAATAGTGCCGATATAATTCCTTCATAAACTCATTCAATCTAAACCAAACTGCTCTGTGCTCTTGAATCCAATTTAAATCTTCAAATCGCTGTATAAGAAACGCATCATACTCTAACCTTTAGTATTCCAATTGAACCGTGTAACGCAGGAATTCCTCATGCGGTCTTCTCCACTTACTAAACAATAATTATTTTCTAAATTGTGACTTCTTTTTTCAGCTAAATTGCATTCGTCAAATAGGTACTTCATTTTTCTCATTCTTAGCTGCATACTGCTTACTTGCATTTAATTGTTTAGTACTATTTTTATCATGGTATAGGAATCTCAAGCATTTACTAAGTTAAGAATGTGACACTTTCTTCGTTTAATACTGTCTGCAGACACAAGGACACTTTGGTGATTCCTGCAGACATCTCCTTGTGTCATCAAATATTTGTTTTATTTTGTTCGGTTTGTGCACTTTTGCCTCCTGCCCTCTGCTACTATAATTTTAGATCCTTTTTTTGTAAATTCTGTAATTGGGATTTACACCCTTTTGAATGAAATAAAACTAAGTGTATGTTGTAGCATGGTATTTCACAATAAAACTGCAAATCACACCAGCGTGTAGTTGCTCTGCGTGGGTACAACTAGTGAAGTATCCCTTAAACTTGTGGAACGCAAGATTTGATTTAAAATTGGAAATCTAATTCATATGTCTTATTTGTGTTATACTACTGAGCACTAGATCTCGTAGATGTTATTAACAATTTTACATCAGTGTGTGTGCTAGTCCTCCTCCAAGATTGCTGGAACACTAAAAACAACCTCATTACAACCCAAAAACTGCACAATATTATTAAAAAATCTAAAATTAACCGGAGATTTTCGTCCTTCATTAATTGATATGATTATTATATACCGATATGGCGAATTCTAAATATTTGCCTTCGGTGGGGTATATTCGACAATTCAATGTCTAGTAGCCAACAGCACATCAAGGGATTTTTATTGTTTTTAACACCTTTACTTGTTTTATACATCATGCGTATCCTAAGGTCTTCACGCTCTTGATGACCTTCCTATATTATTAGGAGATAAATTGTTGGGATGATTGCCGTTATCAAAAGAGTATTGTGTGGCTTTTAGGAATATCAAGAGAGTGTCAGGTTCCATCAACTAGTATGGGACCTTCAGGGCACGCATTTCATTGTCTTTAGTGATTCCATGAGTGCCCTGGAGTCCTTGGCGAATTACAATCCTCGGAACCCCTTGACACAACGTGTCCAAGCTTTGCTTTCCTGCTTGCCTGGCCAGCGGAAAACCGTGCTTTTCTGCTGGATCCCGGGCCATGTTGGGATAGCAGGGAATGAACAAGCTGATTCTGCTGCGAAAGGGGCCCTTTCTGGCCCTCTCGGTAGGGATCTCAGCCTTGTTCCCTCAGATGCCTTTCCAACTCTGCGTCTGAGGTTACACGCTTTTTGGCATACCTTGTGGGACAGACAGGACGGTAATAAGTTACGGGCCATTAAAGGCACTGTCGAGGAGTGGCACTCGACGTGTCGCTGCAGTCGCCGTGAGGAGGTTGTGTTGGCCCGTTTGCGAATTGGTCACACCCGACTTACTCACTGTTTCCTTTTGCGGGGGGTTGACCCTCCTGAATGTTCTTGGTGTCGACGGCCACTTACGGTCCGGCACTTACTTGTTGATTGTCGCCATCTCGATGGTGTTCGTCGTCGGTTCCATCTTCTGCATGACATTGCGCATCAGTTGGGCGATAAGTCTGTCCTCCTGTCCGGTGTTTTTCAATTTTTGCAGGAGGTACAGATGTATGACAAGATTTAGATTAGGGGTTTGAATAACATCTCTGTAATGTGTGGTGCAGTGGCAACCCGGACCACTGCACTGGACTGAGGTTGGCGCTAATGACCAAGTTGTCGACGCGCCATTAAGCCTCAATCCCCCCCCCCCTAGTATGGGATCTATTGGACTGTATTAAACCACAGTTGGACGGGGATTGAGCCTGAATAGCGCGTCAAGAGCTACGTCATTAGCGCCAAAACATTTCAGAGATGTTAACCAAACCACAAATATAGATCTTCTCGCATACCTGCACCTCCTTCAAATATTGAAGAACTCTGGGTCAATGTATCGCCCTAGGTCGTCATTTGGGTGAATCACTTAGTAACTAGGTCAGCCACCTATACCCATAGTTGACCGGGTTAACCAGACTGAACCAGTTTTACGGGAAAGTGTCATTTACCTTTGGTGGCCAACTGAGAAATGTGAACCTTCACCACATTGTTAGACTGTTATATTCTTTTCATTTAAATACAAGAGCTTGTCTTGTTTAGTATGACGTAATTTATGAATTCGTAACTGCTACATAACTGAATCGTTTTACAATACGTAATTTTTTTCAGAATACTCAGTGATAGTGAGTATACATGTAATTGAAGTCTTCAGGCCAGCAAAACTAAAACAATTAATATCGCCCTTCCTGTCCAATATTTGTCGACCAAACTTGGCCAGATAGCAGACGAGTATGGAAGGTCTGTTTACACCAAAAATTACGTAATTCTGTACAATTCTGTTCAATTCTGGAGGGAGCCACAAGAGAATTTGACAACTGTTCACTTGTTGTCTTCTTTTTGTTTCTGCCATTGTTTAAAAAAAACTACTGCACCTACTTAAAATCAGGAATACGATCTAAGCCAGAAATGTCTTTGTCCTTCGTTCTCTAAGATACCACTTTTCAATTGGTCAAGCTATTCTGGAGTTACGGGACCCCGAACAATAAGTTTTATTGTTTTGAATTGTGTTAATCATTGTAAGTGGGGAACAATGCCAAAGAAATGCTAACAATGCCGGTGATCCAACAATTATTGCCATGAACTTTCCCAGTTTTCCCTGCTTTTAGTCGACATTACTGCATGCCATAAAAAAAGGTACATGGATTACAAACAAAAACGTCAAGTGTTGTCGTAAAAACAGTTATATGATTAAAGTTTCACTTTGCTTGTTAAAATCAACATGGATAAAAATTGATGATTTTTAATTTAAATAATTAATCTTCAATTGACAAAATTGCATCTGTTTAAGTGCTGGGGTGCTCTACGAATATTTTCATTTGTAAAGCCAGCAGCACTTATATAGATACAATTATCTCAATAGGAGATTTGATCATTTAGTTTTTATCCGTGTACATTTTAACAAGCAAATTGAAACGTCAGTCATATAACCTTTTTTTTACTGCACACTTGACGTTTTTGTTTGTAATATTTTGTAACCCTGCTAGTTACGATATTCTCCGTTGCACATTTCATCAATTTAAACAAACGAAGCTCCCTATATTCTCTTTTTAATCGTGTCGTTTTAGTAAAGAACTGTCTGACGAACAAGGTTTCGGATAAGTCGGGTCACTTGTGTGAACTGACTACTTTTCCGTCACTGAATGATATCTAATAATCTTTGGAAACTGGGTCAACTGAATGAATGGTTCTCTAGGTCAAGGGTTGAAAAATTTCGGGTCACCTGGTCAAATAAATAAAAATAAATATAAATAAAGAGTCAAAGTTCCAACATTCTTTCGGACGTTTTCTCTGCCCGCTGTGATCATCGCATGTTTATCGTATTGAATCCTTGGGTTGCATCTTTCTTTTGATGGCTTTCATAGTCAAAAACCATCTACTAACGTCAAACTTCAGCGAATTGGACTACTCAAGGAGTTTGATTCAGTTTGCTTCAAGGCTCCAAAAAAATTATTTAAAAAAAATAAAACTTTGCTATTTTATTGTTCCATTAGTCCTGTCTAAGGACTCCCAAATATATAGGGACAGAGTCAAAAGTATACGTATTTACAATGTAATCAACTCCCACAGTGGCATAATGAAGGAGTTGACCGCTCTTGACAAAATGTGTGTATTATCGTTTATTCATTTTCTTCAGAATGAGTTATTTTATTTCTCTCATATTACAGGTTATTACATTTTTACTGAAATAGTTTACATCAATGACATCGCTCAATTTGTATCCAGTGTTCTTTCTGACAAGTACAAGTGCTTCAGGTATGGTACTCAGTTTCTCTGTGGTACAACTTTTAATGGAGGTACAATTATTTATTCTTTCTTCCTAACATTTTAACGGAATGGGGCACCTTTGCCATGGAGGGGTGGTGGCAGATAAACAAGCTTTTTTTCCAGAAGATTATTAAACTACAAAGTGAAAACAAGCTGAATATATTTGCCGTTCTTACAGTGTTATAAACGAAAATAAAACAGGGAGTAAATTATGCCGTACCCTTGATTTAAAGGAGAGTGTTTTTACTTTGACTACAATTATAGTACAATCACAGTCATTATTATATTCTCCCATAAACCATGTTTCTGCAAAGTATGCCATAACCGTGATTTAAAGTAGTGTTTTGACGACTAGGTCTACCGCTGTATTGGATCTCCCTATGTTACCGTTATATTCAAAATGCAGGTATTATTGTACTTTCCTGTAAAACATGGATACATCAAACAATGCTGTAACCCTGATTTAAAGAAGAGTGCTTTAAACGGCGTGTAGCAGTCATTACACCATGACTCCCTCATACACACCTTGGGGTGTAGTTTATTTTAATCATAGGTATGTCTTTAAACCATTTTTACCATGGGCAGAGTGTTCAACAACACAACAGATATGAAGATTCGCAAAAGCTACATTTCATTTTTGTTGGGGCATCCAATTCCATCCTTGTAAACCATGGATAGGGTGGGCAACAAATATGCTACAGCCGAAAATTGTCAAGTGCATGAGGGGAGAGAAAAGAGACCAAGAGTGGTTTCCTCCCTTGGACTTGAAAAACCCCTCCTACATCCGTATTCCCAAAAAAGACCTAAGCAAAAATGCGCCTTAATCCGAAAACAGGTCTGTTTATATTGAAATTAATAAAAGAAGAAATTTATTGGGCATTTTTGGGGGTTAGCAACTGTTCGTAGAAAAAAAAACAGCAAATGAAGAAAAATTTTAAAATTCAGTTAAACAATGGTCCTTACCATTTCTTACTTAATTTGTATCGTTGAAAAGTTACTGCACCTAATATCTTCTTTGTTATAGAAACCGGTCAGGAAAATTTCATCAAAAAACAAATGCTTGACTTAACCACAAACAATCATAAAAAATTCAGTTTGCATTTATGTTGTTAAAACAAGAAATAAAAGGAAGAATGCTATGCTTCAGCGCCCAACGTTGTCACCTTCACACATGTACTAATAAAACTTTAATACTAAACGGAATTCACCGTTTAACAGTTACGTACAAAAGACATTTGTTTAAAGTAAAATTGTGGAACCCTCTTCCCAAGAAAGGATGATTATTAAAAGTCTTGATAACTGTTCAAGAAGCTGAAAAAAGTTAAATTAATAAAACTTCTTACAAACAATGTTTCTAATCCAAACGGACGCAGTTCTCAAACATGTACTAACAAAAGTTTGGAACTACAACACACCTAATTGAAGAGCATTTAATTTTTTTTAATACAAGGCTGAGGGAGAAGTAAAGCGTTGAAAATATCTTTATAAGGAATTGGGATGATTTAAAAATATTTTAACCTGTTACAAGAAATTCAATTAAAGTCCGATTTATGAAACGTCATGAAAACAATAGACAAAGAATGAACATTATGTTTCAAACCCAAATGGATGCCACTCTTAGACATAACTCATAACAGTTTGAAACACCTTAATAAATAAACATTGTAGGATTTACGAACATTAATTTTTTTAATACAAAGCGTGGGAGGGAGGGCTTGAAATGTGTTGAATGCATTTTCCACAAATAAATATTTAATAAAAAATATTAATCATCTGTTCCATTTAATAATCAACTTCTCTTTGTGAAAACGTAATAAACATAATTTATTCCTACTAACTTTAAATCTAAAACAATTAACGTGCCTAAATTACTTGATTGGTTAACTGGTTAATGTCAAACATTTATCAGAACATGTATGTGACATCGATTACTACTAGGTGTGTCTAGTATTCTTTCTTCTGTTTGCTTCTCTAAACTTTACTAAATAAAATTTGATACACTTGAAAATTATTGACATCATCCGTGGAAAAAATGGCTTCATCTCAAGCAGGCCCTTGAGAAGGAAAGCCAGAATGAAAAGAAGCAAAGTGAAGGTATCAGATACCAGCATTTGGCATAGTAGGCAGTTAAGTACGAGTATATAAAAACCTTATCTCGAAATCTTCCAAGGAAAGATTATTTTAATCGGTTACCCTTAATTGCTGTGCTCTTAAATGATGCGCAGCAAGATACTGCTGTATGACATCCACAGAACTTAAAATATCACTTCAATCAGTTTCCTCCTTTAATTACTGCTTTCTCACTGTTTGTCTGTGAAAATGTACACTTTATTTTTTAAGCATTTTCCCCCCTTTTTTTCCAAGGCTACTTGCATTTAACCACTTCTGTTTAGTGAAATTGTTAAAACTATGTTTTTCTAGCTTTTGGTACTATGCAAATGTTCCCAATGATCCTGGTCCTAAAATTGAAGTTTTTAAGGATTCTGGCTTGAATAATGAGGAACTGATGACATCATTTACCGCAAATGACACCCAACACAAATGGAAACTAGTACGTGCTGTACTACCTGATGCTGACATATTCGACACGGACACGTTTCAGGTAATAGGCTTTTTTGGGATTAATTTGTATGCAGTAATGTAAGTAATGCAGTAATGTAGTAGGGGTTGACTATCAATGCAGTTTTTGTAACGCAAAGTTACATGCCCAATTATTTTGTGTGGGGTGTCACATGTTTTTTGGGACATAGTTGTCATCGTGGCTGAGCAGTGAGAGAGCTCAGCCTGGTTGCTGGAGGTTGCGTATCTGTTTGAACCCCTGGAAGGGTGACGTTGGCAAGTCCCCTGCCAGGACTGGCGGCCAGGGTAGCGTGAGAGGATACCATGCTCCTTCAGCGGCTATGGGATGTATTCTGGCTAATTCTGGACAATCTTTCGGCCCCGATTATGATCGGAGGTTTCCTGGCTCGAATCTCTGGGCTGCCACCTCCCTTTACCAGATATTTTCTTCTCAAAAAAAATCTGGTAATGTTCGAAATTGAGCCGGTTCAGCCATACAAGCATTAATTGTCCCGCTGACATAAGGCTCGTCAAAATTAATTTTTTTTTTTAAATAAACTAATATTATAACTAGTAGAAGTTGATTATTAAAATATGTTTCTCACGTATGGAGTTATATTCCCAATTTATTTTTCAAGGTATCACATATTTATTGGGAATTCGTTGTTTTCACCAGTAATTATATCTAGTAAAAGTAATTATAAAACTTAACTATTTGTCTCACAAGTTACATTCCCAGTTTTTGTATGAGGTAGCTTTTCTAATTGTGAATATAACGAGTGATTTAAACCACTTAAAGTAATCATCTTCTACCAGTTAATTTTTTTTGTAAAGAATAACATGTCTTCCATTAGAATAAAGCAGGTTTACAGATGGTTCGTAAAAAAAACGTGTTAGGACTAAAGAGTTTCGGTTTTCAATTGCTATTACTTCCCATAGATGAGATTTGTTACAATTTATTGTTGCACAAAATTATTTTTCGAATCATTTTTTTTTTTCATTTTAGATCGTTTTATAGTACGTGTAGTGGAAGGTGCTGTTTTGCTTTTATGCACAAATTCTGAAAAAAAAAACGGGCGAAAGTCGTTATTTTATCAGAATAAAAATTTGAAAGTTTGATTATTTCCGTACTGTCAGTATTATGAAAATATGTACAGTCATATGTTCCCGATTTGTAATGCTGGAATCTCTATAATCATCCCAATGCTGTGAGTGGAAGATAAAACATTGAAATTATGCCACTAGTTGAACAGATGGTATACAGACCTCATTGCTCGAAAACCAAGACAAGTAGATGAGCTGACTGACTAATTTTAAAATGCTGCTGTAAATTTTAGCCACACATCAATACAATTTACAATACGTACATCATTTGTTAATGCCGTTCACCTTGCAGACAAAAATGCTCGATATTTTTCATTGCTGAAATGTGAAGGATGAGTCATTTCAAAACATAATCCATCCTTCTCGTATCCATAAAAAATCAATTAAGAATTTTCAGCACCTAAAAGACTTTTGTGTCTTGGTCACAAATAAAAGTATTAAAAACATTAAAAAGCAAGAATTGGGAGAACCCCACTATCCAAAGACTTAAAATATGTCGACGTTTTAAGTCTTTGGATAGTGGGGGTTCTCCCAATTCTTGTTTTTAATGTTTTTTAATGCTTTTATTTGTGACTAAGGCGCAAAAGTGTTTAAATGCTAAAGATTTAAATTGATGTTGCTGATTATACCCCGACTGATTTTTCAAGCCCAGCTAGTGGGTTGCTGTACATTAGATACCCTTCATGCTCGTAAATATTATTTATCATGCTCGGAAATATGCAACAACAATTTTTCGAGGTTTCAACACCTAATTCATCTCATTACGAGAGAGTTTACAACGATCCTTACGCTAGCTTTCAACAATGCATTTATTGTTTTTGTTAAATTGAAACCATTTTGTTGCTGGAACTCACCCCTATGCAAATTAGTAAGCCTACAAAGGAATTACAGAAATTTCCGTTCTTGCAATACTTCTTCCGATAACTTTATAGTTTTTGATGGTCTTGCTATTCGAGTTAATTCAGAGGAAACTAGATAGTTCAATGTAGACCGGGAACTGCTGGCAAAATAATCACGTCATAGGGTACACATTTTTCTACCACTTCAGCGTAACCAGAAGTAGGCAAACAAGATCACGTTGTCTTGCATGCCAGACAAGAAGTGATGACATCACGAAGTTTGACCTACGATTCTGCCAATATTAACGTCAAAAGGTACATGAAAAATTGTACTCTCGTCAGATGCGGAAACAAACATATTAAGGAAATACTTCAGACATATAATTCGGAAGCCTTGGCCCATCAGCCAACCACCACGCCTACTCAAATTTCACCCAAATATCCGTCACAAGGTACATGGGTGAACAGGTGTCAAACTGTCAAAGAAAGTAAGAAAAACTCTAATCATCAATGTAAGACAAAATATAGCGAAGCGTTTTCAGATCAGACAAGCATAAGTGATGATGCCATAAGGTTTGATCCACCATTCTGCCAAAATTAACATCAGAAGGTACGAAACAAATTTTACTGTCATCAGATGCGGAAACAAACATATATTATTACAGAAATTTCGGAGGCATTGGCCCATCAGACAGCCTTTCTCTCCCCCCCCCCCCAAGTATTACCCCAACTTACGTCACAATGTACATGGCTGTAACAGGTGTCAAACTGTCGAAGAAAGCAAGAACAACTCTAATCGTCATCGTAAGACAAAATATCGGAAAGCGTTTTCAGATCAGACAAGCATAGGTGACGACGTCATAAGGTTTGATCCGCCATTCTGCCAAAATTAACGTCAAAAGGTACATGGTGTTTTGCCGCGTCACATTGCGAAGCTCGGTAGACTGAAGCTTCGCTGTTGGCATCGGCCTAAGTCTGGTAAGAACCCGGATACCGTTACTGCCTATGGTGATGCGTGCAAAAACTATTCTGACTCCGTTGAAGCATGGCACAAGTGCCAGGAGACAACTGCAATACCGGAAGGCAACCAAGCGTCTTTATTTAAACTTTATCAGAAATTAAACTGTAAAATACGTAAGTTGCCACCTCTTAAGTCCAGACCTTCCTTCATTACTGATTGCCAAGGAGAGGCACAGCTCCTCTGCTACACTTTTGCATCAATCATTATTCACGATGATGAAAATCCAATCAATCCTTGTCACCAGCTTCCGGATCATTCACTCTCGTGTCCGCAGGAGCCTTCACTGTGGATTTGGTCTTTCAGGCTTTAAAAAAACCTAAACCAGGTAAATCTTGCAGTCCTAATGGGTTCTCTGCCTTTCTGTTTCGGAATTGGTGGGGAAGATTTGCATTGCCCCTCTCCAGGCTTTTTTCGTGCTCCTACATCGAGGGAGGACTGCCAGAGACTTGGTGCTCAACAAACATCATTTCTGTTTTTAAGAAGGGCTCTTCTTCTGACCCTCTTAACTACAGGCCAATAGCTCTGACAATAGAGATGTCTTGCATTCAAAATCATGGAATTCATGTTAAGGGACATAATGATTCCATTCTTCGAAAAGTACACTTTTATCAATCATCAATTACTCGCTGTCCTTGACAGATGGACCAGTGGCCTTGATGTGGGAGTTCCATCCAACACCATATATTTTGATTTTTAAAAAGCCTTTGAATCGGTTGTACATCGAAAGCTGCTTCTTAAGATGTGTGGCTTTGGTATTGCTGGAGACTTTAAATTCTTGAATTGCTACCTTTTTGGCGAACCGCACTCAAAGGGTCATTGTTGAAAATTCAGCTTCTTCCTGGGTACAGGTACCACGTGTCGTCCCTCAGGGGTCTGATTTGGGGCCCCTACTTTTCTTAATTTACATCAATGACCCTCAGTTTCCAGCTAGCTATTGTTTTGGGTTTAAGTTCACGGATGATCTGAAAATTGGAACTGAATTGCTCTCCCCATCGTGTGCCCCTGTCCTTGAATCGCAGATCCTCCATGTTGTGGGATGGTCCCTGACATGGCAACTCCCACTTTTGGCTCTGAAGTGTTGCACGTTAAATGTTGGAAATCATAATAAATGCTGTCAGTATTTTCTTGACCAGATACCTCTTCCTTCATCTTCTGAAGTGTGTGATCTTAGAATTTGGTTTTTTGGTAATCTTAAAGCATCCGTCCATTGCAGGAAAATCTGCGCTTCTGTGCTTCTGCGACCAGTCTTCACACTCAGTAGCTACACAGCTCTGAGTGTCATATGTATCTAGTAATAGATTATCATTCCTGTAAAGCAGACTTATTTGGACCACAGATTCAAGACATACCACAGGAGACCATAGCCTCACTCCAAGCTGTAAGCTGTAATACCAACACTGTCCGTAAAGCCTTTTTGCAATAGCTATGGTTTCGAAAACGGGTAATCAGCGGGTAGTAGGCTTTGCAATGAACATTTTTATTCGGGTTAAACATTACGAATGCTAAGAGTGTAATTTTTGAGTACCATAATTATGTACATAAGTCAGCAGCATGGTTCAGTATGTGGTAATTTTCTTTAGTACGATGTCTTATTTATGTAATCTCTAATTTTTTACTTACAGGTCCGCATTATAGCAAAGTTCAATTTGCAGAGGGCTCTTATTGCGTTGGACGACTTTCACTTTGATACTATAGGTTGTGATGGTGAGAACAACTAAACTATTTGGTCACCAAAAACGATTAAAGCTTTGTCTCATTTCAAAACCATTACAGTTTCCAAGTGAAAAATACGTAATAATAAGTCGAATTTCAGGGAAAAAATATCACGGTTCGTTATCGGGGGGGGGGGGGGATTGAGGCTTAATGGCGCGTCGACAGCTTGGTCATTAGCGCCAACCTCAGTCACAGTGTAGTGGTCCGGGGTTATCGGGTTAGAACTAGCAAAATTAAATACAACGAATACTGTGGAGGCCATGGGGAGAATATCTTTTCGTTAGCAATGTACGGTTCCAAATATCAGCCTTCTTTACCAGTTCAGAACTGAAAATTTTAATGCAAGTGAATATTACTTAAAACTACAAAAACAACGATGGCGACACACGCATTGACTGTAGTTTCAGTTCTTTTTCAATGTTTGTAAATTAAAAAATAATCTAAAATTTTCATAATTTTGAAATTTTTTAGTCTCTTTTTTAAATTTGCCAACATTGAAAATAATTGAACTGCACTGTGGATACTATAAATAAACACCCGTCGTAGCATCTGCGAAGTTGTCATTAACATTTTCAGTTTTGACCTGGTAACGAAGTGGACGTTTTGTGCCCATAACGATAACGTAAAAACTCTTCGTTTCCATGGCCTGGTACATTTTCGTTGTCATTATTCTAGCTAGTTCTGCACTGGTAACGAACCGTGATATCCCCGCCCCCCCCCCCCCCGAATATCAACTTATTACTATTTTTTTCACTTTTTTTTGTAATGGTACAAATAATTCAAATCATAGTGAGTTTTTTTTTGTAGTTAACTTATTAAATAAATAAATAAATGTTTTAATACTCTCATGGGTATGGAACTGGAAGGGATTCACCACTCACACCGACTCAAAAAGAATGTCGACATTAGTATGTACGCTTGAGGTGTTTGGATAGGTCTATACCCCTCACAGCTAGTTTGAAGGAATTTAAATTTGTGGATGAGACAACTGCACCAGGTAGGGAATTCCAACTATCGATAATTCTATTAAAAAAAATATTCCTACAATTCGTCGGTCTGTCTTTGTAATTAGAAGTTATGACCACGGGTGAAACGCGCCGTGGAAAGTGATAAAAAAGGGATAACAGTTGGGAAAAGATCGTGCAGAATTTGGTATGTGAGTGCCAAGTCAGAATTAAGTCGATGCAATGTAGTGGTTCCAGACCCAATATACGTAACCTGTCCCCGGCCTGTAATGAGCGTAATTCTGGGATAGAGCGCGTAAACGCACGTTGGACCGATTCTAAATGGTCAATATCTTTAAGGAGGTATGGCGACCAGACCGAGCTAGCATATTCCAGGGTCAGTCTAACATAGACCTTAAATGCCCAAACTCTTGTTTTAGTACTTGTTTTACAAAAGTATCTATTGACGATGTGCATTCTTTGAAATGCTTTAGAAAAGAAAATGTAGGAGCAGTGCCCGAGTTAAAGGCTCATAAATCCCTCCATCCTGACAGCTTTACCCATACGTCAACTGCGCTAAAATATAGTTCACACGGCCGTGGCGCGCATTGCTCTGTGAAACAAGCATGACGTCACATCTGACGCTAGATCATAATCATTTCGGAACCGCGCCATGTGACACGTCGTACAAATGCTAAAAGGTAAACAAACACTGGCGCAGATGACTGCACGTTATGATCATCAATGTCTCCTGTCTGTTGCTGCGGTAAAATACCCACACGTTAGTCTTATTTGAACAAAGTTGACCAAATAAAAGATTCTGGGGTCTTTATTCTGTGTTGGTGTCGAAATTTACGTCCCATCGTTGCCGACTATGCTACACGTATATTATTTTATTGGCGATTTCAAGGAGGCATGCTTAGGGACCGGTCATTATGTATCGCTTTTTTTTTTGGGGGTGGGGGGAGAGAAATAAGATATTTTAACCCCCCTTCTTAGGACAGTAAGTTTACGCCCCTGCGACCGATCTCATTTATTCCCCCGACCGTTATTTTTTCCCTTGCAGCCTAATTTGTGACTTCATATTTTAGTATTATGCGGGAATCAAAAATGGCGTTACTGTACAGAAACAGCTTAAATAAAAGGTATAAAATTGGGTCTGTTTTAAGTGTACCATCAAAAAAAAAGAAAGCTTCTCCCGACTGGCCCTAGTTGTAATTTAATTGGTACTGCAGCTAGACGTTTTCCCCTTAGGCCTTATGTCTGCTACGAGAATTTATGTCTGAAACTCAATCCGCAATTTAATTTCTTCTCCGCCTTTAGTTTTGTCCATCACCATGTCAGGATCCCGACACCCCTGCCCCACCCCTTCTTTAATCCTATTTTCTTGCGGTAAACATAGGATAAACCTAATTGTTGATCCAATTCCTTTCCATTACCGATTCGGTAGCAAATCTACTTGGTGGAATAGATAAATACGTTCTTCACTCGCTATTTCTCTTGATAAGCTCAGAAGAGGGGGGGGAGATGAGGCTTAATGGCGCGTCGACAGCTTGGTCATTAGCGCCAACCTCAGTCACAGTGCAGTGGTCCGGGTTGCCACTGCACCACACATTACAGAGATATTATTCAAACCCCTAATCTAAATCTTGTCATACATCTGTACCTCCTGCAAAAATTAAAAAACACCGGACAGTAGGACAGACTTATCGCCCAATTGGCGCACAATGTCATGCGGAAGATGGAAACGACGACGAAAACCATCAAGATGGCAACAATCAACAAGGAAGTGCCGGACCGTAAGTGGCCGCCGACACCAATAACGCTCAGAAGAACGTTAACTGGGATTGAAGCTGCGTGCGTCGAGTAAGGCAGCTACTATCTCACTTGGCTATCGCTCAGAAGCGGCAAGTCACGTAACTTGAAGTGCACGAAGATCACTACGTCACAGACTAGGCGTGTAAACATCGCGTGACGTCACCCTCGAAAGTAGCCCGAAAAGCTTTCTGGCGGGAGTGAGATGCTCCTCGGACCGAGCGGTAAAAAAGAAGCTTACTAGCGTACACGCGCCACATCTGTCCTTGGGTTCGTACGCTTAGACGATCAAATAAAAGGTAAATGAATTCATAATAAACTATTTCCGGTAATGTATCAAGGAAAACTGTTAAAATATACCGGAGGGAGTTATGTGCCTTTAAACAGGACACCCTGGTCATTTAGACCTCGATCAAGGTTCCACTTATATAATACTCAGGTAGACCAATTTGGTTTCCAATGTGCATCAAATGGTACTTTGATAGAGATAAAGACAATTGCCAGTCCTGCGACCATGTTGCCACGCGATTAAATGTATGTCTAAGACTAGTTCGATTTTCATCAGAAAGCAATTCATTGCCAACCTTTAAGTCGTCCACAAATTTGGAGACGTGGCTGTTTTGGGGAGTTTTGTGAGAAAGAAAGTAATCTTGCATTCGTATACGTGCAAATAAACCAATATGTTCACGTGTCCTTGCCTTCATTTTCTTTCTTTCTTCAGTATTGTAAAATAGCTTAGAGACTGCATAATTGTTTAAATAATTATGTCAAAAAATTAAAACAAAAATTTTGTCTGTTACTGCAAAAAGATATTTTAAGGAAAAGCTTGTCTCTTTTTAGACAGGGTCGAAGTGAGAGGGGTCGGCCTTCCCCAGGAATGTATTGCAGGGGCCTCAGGTACCCTCACATTCGGGAAGGGGGATAGTAGGGCAGGGCGGATCCCCGAATGTCGGCATTACTTGGAAACGTTTTCTGGCAACTTAGAGATACGAATTTATTGTTAATTTTTGAACAAGGGCCTTCTGTTGTACGTTTTTTCCCGGGTACCCATGCAGCCAAATCTGACACGCTCTTCAGGTCTCTGTTTGTCGAAACTTGTATGTAAAATTATCATACATAAAATCTGTACTTTTTCGAAAAACATCCAGAAGAATTATTAAAGACTGTTAAGAAATTAAATAAAAACTACAGGACTGACTATCACTTTTTTTGCGGGATGCGGCAATGCAGAAATTTAAGTACCCATATAAATTAAAACGTAAAACATACATTCAGTTCGATTTTCTGAAATTATTGTGCCTGTTTTGCAGTTAATTTTCTGCATTTTAGTCTTCTGTACAGCCGTACCGACTGAGAAGACTATTGCAACGACTTTGTCCGTCCGTCCGTTCGGCCGTCGCTTTTTTCAACTTCGCAACGGTACCAGAAATTGACGACCAATGTTTACAACGTTCGATTCAGTGTCAAAAGTTAGTTAAATAACATGGCAAATTAAAACATCGTTGTCTCCTTATAGCTAATAGACTTCTTCGACGTAACTAAATTAAATAATAACATTTCATCGTCGAATTAAAATCCTAAAGATTTATGTTAACGCAGCCGTAAAAACAAAAATATTTTAGCTTCGTTTAAAAGAGTTTTGTCGCATGAATGGAATAGGCTTACGATCGAACCAAATTCTCCATTAAGTCTATCTGCTACTGACGAAACTAAAACTGCCGTCAAAAAATTAGGCCTAAAAAATGAAAATTAGATCTAAAATCACGTTACCATGGCAACGTCAATAGTTGCTACGAGTCGCTGCTGAAGCGTTTCTCCTGTCCCTTCCCTACTACCCCTGATCTATATTAGGCTGCGTTGCGCATTACGTTGTAACACTGTAACTGTGTGCGCGGAGGCATACCGTGTTGCAAAAATGAATAGGCTTACTGTACATAATCCAAATCTCCGTTAGTTGCTACTTACGAAATTAAAGTTGTAAATTAGGCCTAAACGCTGACAATTATGCCTAAAACGTAAAATAAGCTTAAAAGCTAACACATTTGTAACGGGCAATTCTGATGGTTACTGTTTTTAGATTATGTAATAGAGATAGCTGTTGTAGTGCATGATAGAGGTGTACGCCTCAACATTGGAAGTGTAGGAACTGTACAGAAGACCAATGCGACTAGATAGTCGCTGTAGCCCCTTGTTTATTATCGTTAGCACTGTCATCAGTGTCATAACGCAGGCTGTTTCATCTTAACGAAAGCAGATGAATAAGTCCCATATTACTGTAGATACTTTAACGGTTGCATGACCACTTGTTAAGGTTGTCGGGTGTCATTTCCAATATGGCGAAGTTTTAAGTCTTTGGATAATGGGGTCCTCACAATTCTAATTGTTTAATGTGTTTTACTGCTTTGATTTGTGTCCAAGGCACAAAAGTGTTTAAGTACGGAAAATTTAAATTGTTGTTGCTGATTATATCCCGAGTGTTTTTTCAAGCCCAGTCAATGGGTTACTGTTCATTTGACTTTATTACACATGTCAGTGTTTCGTGAAGTGTATAGAGACAGGATTTGACTTGCAAACCTTAAAGGAACAAGGAAATAACCTCAATGAAGAAAACAGAAATAAAACTAGTCCAAACCTTAAGAAGATACAGGAAACACACACACAGTCATTGCACTGTCGAGGAGTGGCACTCGGCGTGTCGCCGCAGTCGCTGTGAGGAGGTTGTGTTGGCCCGTTTGCGAATTGGTCACACCCGACTTACTCACAGTTTCCTTTTGCGGGGGGTTGACCCTCCTGAATGTTCTTGGTGTCGACGGACACTTACGGTCCGGCACTTACTTGTTGATTGTCGCCATCTTGATGGTGTTCGTCGTCGGTTCCATCTTCCGCATGACATTGCGCATCAGTTGGGCGATAAGTCTGTCCTCCTGTCCGGTGTTTTTCAATTTTTGCAGGAGGTACAGATGTATGACAAGATTTAGATTAGGGGTTTGAATAACATCTCTGTAATGTGTGGTGCAGTGGCAACCCGGACCACTGCACTGTGACTGAGGTTGGCGCTAATGACCAAGTTGTCGACGCGCCATTAAGCCTCAATCCCCCCCCCACAGTCATTGCAACCCCCAAGAACCTAACTATATACCTTAACCGTAAACAGTCTTAAGGTTTCAACTGGTTTTATTTCTTTTTTCAAACTGCAAAGTGATGTGCAATGATGATAGTTTGGGTTGCAGCGAAGGTTTAACTGTATGTCGTTAATGTTAAACCAAATTCTGTTCTCTTTACTTTGTTGAAGTTATTTTCTCATCCTCCTCATGTTTGCAATTCAACCCTCATCTCTATCATTAATACATACCAAGATAGTGTTTTGATAACATTGAAATGACCATTCAGTGTCAGTTTCAGTTGCATAACTGAAGTGCAGTCAATATCATATACTTTAAGTCATATAACCGTGTATGACCTATTTGCAATACTGGGGGAGTTATTTGTATGCTTCTGTTGAGAGGAAAGAATCTTATTGTGTTATCGTTGAAGCCTTTATTTCCTGTAAAATGTGCGGTAGACACAAGTATTACACGAGCTTCGAGTAGTGTAAAGTAATTATTTATTACCGTATGAATGTATATAATGATAACAATTTAGAAATATACCTCGTGTGATGAATTTAATTGCAGAGCTTGGAGAAGCATACATTGACTGCGGAGATAATAGTAAAACCAAAGTTTCTGATGGGCAAATCTGTGACTTTGTAAGGGATTGTCCAAACAATTTTGATGAACAGAACTGTGGTGACTGTGACTTTGAAAAAAACATGTGCATGTATACAACACCAAATGCTGCATATTTTCATTGGACGAGGATTTCTGCTGCAGAAGCAGCCAATCATACGAATAATTTTGCACCATCTGTGGATCACACGAATGGCACCTCAAAAGGTAATTACACCAAAGTTTAAAAACTGTAGGTAGGTTATTATAATATCACAACCTCATAATATTTACATATGCTTCTAAATTTAAGTACACGTGGAATCACAGGTTAATGAAATAATTTAATGCCAGAGACAATTTGTAGCTCAAAGTTCGTGTGTCCTCTCGCAAACACGTGGAAAAGATTGCTATATACTCAGTAAGGCTTCACAAATGAATAAAAACTCTTTTCCAGGCAACTCCAAATCAACAATTTCAGCTTTTTTTGGTGGGGGGGGGGGGGGCGCCAGAACAGCATTGCAATACTCTCTCCGACATCTTTTCATTGCAATCATCAGTCAACCTCCGACAGGCTTTGTACAGTATCCACCACAGTACATCTATATTTTCAGTAATATTGCTGGCTTGAATCAGGGGTACAACACATTAAAAAAACCTGTAATTTCGAACAAGTTAAAAAGTTTACGCCATAAATAAATTAAAATTTAAGGAAAAGACATAAAAGTAATTGGGCCAGCGTCTTTTGTAGCATTTCTACGTAAAAGGAAGGTACGTGCTACCTAGCATGCTATCTAAAATTCTTCATAAGTCCTGGTCTGTTTTGACACCAAGTATTAAGCTGCTGGGAAAAACAACGACATGTCTTATAGATGGAAATATTATGTTCTTTGTCACTGGTAATTTTCTCTTTGAGGCTCGACTGTGGAATGGTAGTCCTGATGCCTTGAATGTGCGTCTTGTATTTTGTAACCTTGTGGTTCTGTGCCTGCCGTCAGGGGTGGAAATTTGTATCCTTGCCTTGAAAGTGATACCAGAGTAATACGGGGCACCAGGCAAAAATAATGGAAATTTTGTATTATTAATGGTGTGGAGTAACGTTTTGCCTGAACAAGCATTATAGGCTAGGCCAGTCGATTTCTTTTACATGTCTTATCAGGTTGGGATAAAACTTAGTATGAACTTATGGCTATGTTGGTCTGCGTATAGCCGAATTATTGAACAAGGGAATACAGCATTTGTAATACATCGCATTCATATGTGCCACCAGTGGTAATACTTACTAAAAGACTGAAATGTGCACAAAAATCAACAAAAGACGTTTCGAAAAAACCATTCTTCGTCATTAGGTTTTTTTTTAAAATAAAATTCCATGGCAATGCACAGCCGAGTGACATACACATACATTTAAAATTTAAAAGATAAAAACGCAAGCAAGAAAGAAAGAAAGATGAGTTTTTAGCTCCGTCTGGTGGGTTTGCCTTTTTTGAAAGGAAACATTACGAGGTTTTTATCTTTTAAATTTTAAAGGTATGTGTATTTTGTTGTTAGAATGACTCGGCTGTACATTACCACGTAATTTTTTTTAAACCTGATGAGAGAGAATGGTTTCTTAGAAAGGTCGTTTGTTTAGGAGTTGCTGCGGCATTTGATTTGTTTGATATTGGTTTCGATTACGAATTACTTTCGATTGCGAGACATAGACGAACTATTTGACAAATTCATTTTAAACACACCTGCAAATGGTTACTAGGTAACGTCAGGAATAAACACAATTGACGTAAGATTTCTATGACGTTTTTAGGACTATAAACTGTAAAATGAGTTTTACGTAACGTTTCGCACAGATAGATCTGGCTGCATCGGCGATTTCGAAGTAGCGCCATCTTGTCTATGTGTTCGATTCGCATGCAACGAAATGATCATGCTGTCTTTGGTGATTATATACTGGAAGTTGAGCGTATTCCTAGTCCTTGTTCTTAAATTGTTGTTGGTGACAGTATCGTTTGGCTGCATGGTGCTTGAAACCAGGCTAAGAATAAAACAGTTCAACGAAAATGCTTCCAATTTGCAGTTCACCGCTAAGTCACATAAAAAATGGTGTACGGCAATTACTGCTACTACTGTGTAGTTATTGAGATAAAATTGTCTAAGTACATTTTTAAAAGTACGGCTGAATCACGTGCTTTTAAAACATTTGATAAAAGTACAGAATGTTATCGGAAAATAGCTTTCAGAAAGCAGTTGTCAGCTTGTAACTTTTAAAGGGTGATTAGATTTAAAACAAACTAGTTAAGAATATTAGACATAAAATCATCGTAAAAAAGTAAAAATTTTTGTTTTGTGAAAATTCATGATGGGTGCATAAAAAGAGCTTAAAAATGGTTTACGGCCATTCATTCCCAAACGTATGAAGAAATCTAACAAAGTTTGTTAAGAAATTCCTGGATATACTAATGAACTATATATTTACTTGGTTTTATACGAGTTCATTATAATCCAAAATGGTGGTCCAAACTGGCATAGAAAAAACGATTTTTGGCCTATAATTTCTAATTCGGTTATCAGATTGAACAAACACTGTCTACCAATACGCAGAATTATTTATTAAGGTCGCAAACGGGTAATTCAATTTTTTTAAATAAATTTATAGTGTCGATTACAAAAATTGGTGAATGGTTTGCCAATCTATTTTACAAACATATTTTATAGGAAACTTTTTTTTCAATTTGGGCCATACAAACTGGCTAATTTGCATAAGTTATGGAAATTAGCCCTATAAGGAATTCCGTGATAACTAACATTCTAATTAAGATTATAATTCAAGCTAAACAATGAATTGTCACAAAAACTATACAGAAGGCCACTTACTAACATCGTTTTACTAAAATTAGTAGAAAATAACCACACTCACTGTGAAATTATGAAACTAAAAACTCAAGCCTAATCACAGCAAAAAACAGATGAAAACAGGAGCTTTCGCCCAGTCTTACTGGCCATTCTCAACTCAGCATCCTACCCAGCCATCCTACTCCCATCACTTTGGCCGTGCTAGTTTTAACCAGTGCTTTTAACGTATTGAAACATTTTTAACTGATGCTGTTGCATTTTAATTATCTTCTACGACGCCTCAAATAATTTTCTATGAGTTACTCTCCGCCATGCCATTCCCTCTCCTCATTTTAAATTAAATTAAGAAATTTTTCAAGTGTATGGTACCTTATATTTTAAAATTAAGAAAGTATGTCAGTATATTAAAAAACTACTTTTCTATGTTTAATTCCTTTGAAAAAAAATATTGTATTTAAACGGCGAACAACATTACAATTCAAACTGCCACTAGTTAGGAATACTTATGGAAGACGAAATAATACTTACGCTTTGATATTTATTTTTAAAGCTCTACCAAAAAATATTTTAGCGAAATTTTTCATCTGTTTTTTGCTGTGATTAGGCTTGAGTTTTTAGTTTCATAATTTCACAGTGAGTGTGGTTATTTTCTACTAATTTTAGTAAAAAGTTGTTAGTAAGTGGTCTTTGTACTTTAAAAAACAATTAATGGATTGGATAATCTTGGATTCTTTGCATTCTTGCTTGTACATTTGGATATTTATTCATGTTTTTTTCCCATAATTTTGTTTTGTTCGCAGAAAGTCCATATTTTTTTAATGTTGACAATTTACCCATGGTTCATTGTTACAAAATTTGGCTATATATGGTCGTGGTGGTGGTGTTGACCAGTGTAGTGTCATAGGTGTAGAAAACTGGTGGAAGCCCGTGCTATGCACGGGGCCGGTCTGAATTAAGTTTACAGACCGTCTTCCCGGCTCCCTTCCCGCGTCCCGCCAACCTTGGACACTGGCTTAGAAACGCTAATTCCCCACTCCCAACTCCCATTTTTGCCCGCCCAATGTTAACCTTTTATCACATATTACACATCAGACGTCATGCCCTGTCATGCGTCGTGTCCCGTTTGCCCGGAACTGAGATGTGAACACCTTCATCTGCACATTAAATAAGCCATAGCATCGTTTCCAGCTGCCAATTTCACTTTACTCATCAACAATCAACGGTTTGGACGATAGTTTTCAATCCTTAGTACGTGCCCCAGGAATTGTGAGACACCGTAGCAAAGACATTACACGTGCACGAAAACAATGAGAAGTGATTGTTGTCCTTCCGGTTTTCCTTTTAGCCTTCCTTTTAGCTGGCCTCCAGAATTATTATGTAGATATATGAAATATCATATGTCTTCCGTTGTTATGAACATGGATTGTTGTAAGTGTAGGATAACGGATTTACTATCCTACAGTTTAAAAATTTTTGGTTGTAAGTGTAGGTCGAGTGATTCACTTAACATACACTTTTAAACAATGACTTTAACAATGACTTCAATTCTTGTGCCATGGGTACAAGTCACTTAATACCCACGGTTTGCAATAATGCCTTGAAGGGTACGGAATTTGTACTCTGCCTCGGATGGCACAACAGAACTCCTTGCCTATGCCTCAGAGTCTATTCTTGCCATCCTTGGTGGAGGTTAAATCTAATATCCACTTCGGCATTGTTGCAACTGTGGGTACACCTATTACTTGTTGCTATGGTTGATTGTTACAAACTACGGCTGTATCTACCATTGTTACAGACATTGAATGTTGTAAGTGTAATAAATGATTTATTTATCCTTCACTTTTGAAATTCGATTGTTTGGTGTCATTCCAAACCGTGAGTATAACTATTACTTATACCGTACTTTTAATTGTAATAACGCTTTTTTCTTTTTCTTTAACCATACCATGTTATCTTAATTTGTGTGTATCACATACACAACTACAAAGTTGTAGTTCATGTGGTACTAATCTAATACAATAAGTAAGAAATAAATTATTATTATTAATATGATTATTATTTTTCTCTAAATAAGTATCATTATCATATGCTTTGGTTGTACGTATATTTGCTTGGCACATACAAGTTTGTATGAACTTCGCGCTGCTGTTTCTAAGTAAAATTATTATTAATAATGTGTAATGTTTAATTAATGTTAATATTTATTATTATTATAACTAACATTTTTTCATAAATTGTTAAACCGTACAAAGTGTTTTTGCAGTTTAGTAAAGGTATCAAAACATGAATATCTACTGTATGTGGCAGTATAGTCTTCACCTGCTAGTTGTCAGCTGTAATAATCATGATGTAACCCTGATGAGCACTAGAGCTTGATTGAGCAGCAGTAAAAAAAAAACAGGTTCTTGCCAAAGAGTAGATCCCGGAGCTAATAAATACATACATGTTCAAATGAAATGGGAGATTCATGTTGTGACCAAGGCTTAATATTTCATGCCGTGTCACAAGATCGTCTGGGAGAGAAGCTGTGGGTATCGTTTTCCGGGTCCAAGCCAGTTGATTCAACAATCACCGGAATCTTATTTTACCAAAGCAATGATAAAAGGTGTTTAATTTGGCACGTACCTGAACTGGCATTCAGTCAGAAACAGAAACACGCGATTTTTACCCAAGTCAGTCTTGCATTGATAAACTTGCTTCATCGCTTCGTGTTGGTGAATCTCGTTGCTTGCGGAGGTGCCGCGTGCTTGTACTTATTCAGTAGTGATTTTCTATTGTTCAGTCACAATTATTGGTGGAGATCAATTTGGAGAAGTCTGATTTTAATTAATTTTCTTGAATGGAACTGTTTTCCGAGCGAGTGGTACTTTTTCACACCTGTCTATTGTGTTAAAACCTATACAGTATAATTTTGACGTAGGTTATACCCCAAAATAGTTACGACCAGTCGTTCCACATTTGGCAGCATGGGGTCGTGACAGAGAATGACAAATAGAACATGCAGTAATATGATCAATAGTACTCCGTGGTTCAATGAAGGCTCTCTCTGTGTAACTCTGGTATATCTTAAAGCTGTTGCTGCAGCAGATTTTGGGTGGTATTTTAAATCTGTTCTTTCTCAAATCTTGTAAATTCAGGTGAAAACTTGATAAATATTTAGTTTCGTGCAAAATCTAATAAAAACCTTTGTCATTCTTTTGTAGGTCATTATATGATTCCTATTTCTCCAAATGAAAATGGAGTTCCGAATTTTTCTGCAGTAATGCTGCAGTCCAGAGCTCTTAAACATGCAAGCTCAACATGTCATCTTGTCTTTTGGTATTACCTGCAATACACAGGTAAGTAATCTTGCAAGTAATCCTGCCTACACTAACACGTTGCTTGGATTAGAAACTGTGATAAAATTGACCAGTTGAAGATGCCGTGGTATACTAGTCCATTCTATCGCATCATCCATTAGTTGGTTCCCTCTTAACACCCATCACACATGTAAATATTCAAAACCTTTTATTGCTGCACCATAGCATACCGCTCCATGACAGTATCGAGCATGGTCACGTCCTTTTGCACAAATTTATGTATTACACATATATTTCACACGTAATAAACGTAACGCATGGCCGGCTATGTTTTCCGAGTTCACTCCTTCAAAATTCAGGAACACCTTCTGGTAATTTCTCCCTTCACTTCTCCTCAACCGCCATTCCCCACCCGTTCACATGTACAAAAATACAATGAACAGTGTAAAACAGTGCAGTATCGAACCATGCAGGCATCGTATCAAAACGTGTCCGAGCTGGTGTGGAAAGTCGAGTAGCCTACCAGTCCGGTATGGCATACTGAAATTATTTACTGTGAAATAAAACTTAAAGGTTTGGCCCCCCCCCCCCCCCCCCGGCCTGCTTTTTTATTATGTAGTAAAACACCTGATGGGAGAACAAATGGGTAACAACCAGGACCACAGCAAGATACAAAACAAGCAAAATTTATTCATAGACCACGTTTGCTTCTTTGGACGTCACTCAACGAGTGCAAAAGAAGATACAAAAATGTAGGCACCAGAAAACCATTATTCTATTTTGCGTAAAAAAATAGCAAAGTTTACTTCTCCTCAGGGATTTTTCGCAATACGATTGAGCACACATCACAAGAATCAATTATTTCCTATTCGCAGATATAATGCGTTTTTTTTTTTCAACTTAAATTCTTCGTAACGTTAAGTCGATTTTTCATCACAGGAAAGCTTTTATTGTCATTAATAGCACTGTGACATGATAAAACATTTTTTGGTTGAAAAATGACTGCAAAGGCTGGGTTGCTAATGTGTTGAAGCCGTCTTGTTTGTGTCGTTCTGTTTTATAACTATGCTCATGAGGAAGGTACATGACCTAACTTCAACAAGTAAGTCATTGTTTCTTGAAATTGTTCTAAAATTGGAACACCCGATTATTTGAGGATTTCCGTTACATCCTAAAACTTACCAAAATATCGCCGATATCTATTGATGAAATAGAGACCAAGGCAACTGTTCTGGACTAACTCAACTTATAGGTTTAAACGGGACGGAAAGCCGACGGCTCACCAAGAGTTAAATTAACTAACGAAGAGCCCTAAATGACATCAAAATCATTACAAACACCAAATCTAACAAACAAAACATGACGAAATAAGCTGTAAGTTTGAATGTAAGCGAAGAGTGTAAGCCAAGAAACCTGCAATACACAGTTCATCCCTAAGTGTGTACGTTTTCCCACAAAAGAACAATAATTATGTAGCACTTATAGAAGTAGTCATAGTAGAAAACTTTGCGAGAATCGAAGTTTCAACATAGTTCTGATATTTAGGTTTTCCGACTGTTTAACAAACCATCGTAAAATGACAATGTTCAGAATTTAGTTTGCAGTTTTCGACTGTGGAAATTTTGTCTTCTTGCTGTTAAGCAACGCCAATATGCCAGCCCAGGGCTAATGGACCAATTGTTTTGTTGCGACGGTTAGGAGGTAAGGATGTTTTGCAATTGATTGAGAGGCAAATCCTCAACCCAAGCAACCATCCAACTAAACACCTAAGAAAATATAGCCATTGCGAAAATGTCATTGGATAAGTATGTAATAGTTCCCACGGCTAGTACCAAGGAGTCTGCTTTTAGTTGTGAGAAGCAATATTCCGCAGAGAACGGATTGTTCTGGATGATCAAATTTAAAGACAGAGATGTCTTTATTACACTATCATTGAAATTCAGTTACTGGTTTCTTGATTTACAAGTAATAATATGGGATAATAGTAATAATGAACTTTTCATTACTGAATAAGTTCTTCACTTTCCTGTCCCTATTCGGTGCGTCCGAGTCCCGGGTGCACAGCGGCGGCCCTTGTAAGAAGCAGTTGGGCAGATGAAATGGTTTCCTGCCTTCCCTGCTTTCGATCTTAGCAGCACGGGAGCTTGGGGACCGGACAAGATTCCTAGACCTGCACGGCAGGTTCGGGAAGACAGAGCACCGTACCGGAATTCAAACGAAGGCTGGTGAACTAGGGCGGGTCAACGGGAAATTAAAATCATGACATGCAGTCTAGTATGCCACAAAGGCTTTCGCTTCAGTTTTACATTTACTTGACAGACAAACAATAGGCCTCATAGCTGCAAGTCAAATCACAGCACACGTGCCTTCCACTTGTATAACCAGGCCGGTAGTCTGACAAGGTCAAAGTTGCTGGCATCACCGCCATACTGTCCACAATGCAAGCATTGGTTCCCAACTTACGTGGCGGTGCAAACAACTGAAGCAAGAGGCAGTGTAAAAAGGCGATTTTATTCATGAGAATAAAATGAAAATTGCGTACTAAACATACGAGTAATGCTTGGCAATAGGGGACATGCAAAGGCTGGGGACATGTGCCCAACATGTGCCTCCACCGACATGTGCCTATTCGGTGCGCCTCAAGTACGTAGTCGTGACCATTGCAAGATGCGGCTAGAGGAGAGGAAATGGTCTCCAGCCGGCTGCCTGCTTCGGACCTTAGCTGTGTGGGAACTTTGAAGGCCGGACAGGATTCATGGACCTGTGAGGCATATTTAGAAAGCTGGATCCCAAAAGAAACCCGGATGGTAGACGCTCCCAAGAAGAAAGGGGAAGTGCCCAAAAACATATTTGCCCCTGCACAAGTTGTCTAAACAATAAAAACCATCATTGGAATGAAGCTATAGCCACCTAAATCAAATTTCAACAGACAGGCAGAAGAATTAGTCAAAACTCCTGAAAAAATCAGTTTACCTGTGCCTAAGAAATTAAAACCTTTCAATTTCCAATTCAATTCCAAACTATATTTCATAAATTCAACTTACCTTTGCAGTTTTTTGCTATTGTTTGGTTTACTTTTTTCTTCCTAAAGATGATTTATGCTGGAAGGCTTCGCGCTACGAAGAGCTTTGACTGAGATAACAACAGCCTTCACCAATTGAACTAAAACATAAAACTTAAAAGCGCAGCATGTTACGAGAAATGTGCTGTAGGCCAACACAAAGCCCAACACAAAGTATGGCTAATAATCAAACCACTGATACAAAATCAGACGCAAACGGTTTTCGCACTATCACTCGCAAAGTAGGCTTAATGCCAACCCTGGAGCCAGGCAAAGTGGGCTAAATGCAAATATTGAAGTACAGCCAGCAGGCTATACGCAAATTCTGAATCACGGCAAGCAGGCTAAATGCAATACTGAAGCATGACAAGGCAGGCTAAACATAAACAGAGAAGCACACCGGTGGTAGGCCTAACGCAAACAATGAATCACAGTAAATCATGCTTAAAGCAAACACTAGAGCACAGAGAAGCATAATTCATGCAAAAACTGTAGCACAGTATGCAGGCTACTAGCAACCAATGGAGTAAGGGAAGCATGCTACACAAATATAACTACCGAAACGGAGGCAATCACTCTGCCTGCCTAGCTTACCAGCAAAAGCTCGATCCTCACACACAACTCATCTTGACTTTTGTGGCACACAAGGTTGAAGCACCAGTATGGATATAATGAACCCAAGAATTTCAGGACTGCCTGCCTAGGGTTTGGATGAGAAGGTCTTCAGTATTGGCTCTTGCGAGAGACATTGCAGCATTAGTACAGATGGAATGGCCACTGTTAATAGCGTCGTTCAACCCCAGCCACGAAACAAGTTGTTTCAGCATCGAAATAAAAATGGGACATGTTAAAGCTACCCCTGTGTCTTCTACAAACAGGGGGTCAGCAAATGATGCTCAAAGACTGCAATGCAACATGCAGCAATCTCGAAGAGAGTGAACTGGGCATGTGGACAATCCGGTCCAGAATAGATGTGTGCTACCACCCTGACGAAAGGCCGTCTTTGAAACCCGCATAATGATAGAAGCCGTTGAAGTATCGTCACCAAGCCAGACAGAAAGCGAAGAACAAGTTGGTGGCAGCATCGAACGTGTTGTTTACGGTGAAGTCCCCGCAACGCAGGAAACCAAAGAATGCCACCACGCACATAGTTGATAGTGTGAACAAAAAAAAGGAGAACACACCCGTTCGCAGTTGCTGGACCAGCTCCTGCAGTAATTCTATAGAAGTTGGCAGACGTGGATGCCTAGCATGTGTGGAAGAACGCTTTATGGTGCACAAAGCAGCTGCGAGATTAGGGTAATCCTTGTACTCTTCAACAAACAACAATAGGCTGTAAAGAAGATCAACAACTTCTCCAACACTGGTGCATATTCCAATGTAGCTCAATATCTGAAACCTTGTATGGGTAGAAAGAAATGATATAAATTGAAACCAATTTCGTACGCCCATCTTGTGCTATCTGCCAGGGAACCCTAAAATAGCTCATTTACTACTGCGGCTTAGACGTAGAAACCTGATGAAATGTGGGGCACTCTACTCTGACAAGTTCTGTTTTGTGAAGATATTGCTTGATGAGCACCCTGAAGAACATGCAATTCTTAAGGCCAGAGAATACAGGGATTGGCTTTATGCCGGATTTATGTTTCTTTTCACAGCTTGTGAGTTCCTTTTCATTGGTAAACTTTGCGTATTGAGCATTATCCAGGATTTGTTAGAGCCTAGCCTATGAAACCTGTCAGTCGTTTAGCGTCGGAGGTGTTTGCTTCGAGTGCTGGAGTTGTTTTCTTGATCCATGGCTTAGCTCCAGGCTTCAAAGTGATGCTGTACTATAGTCCGAGTAGAGGGGCGATGTCCTCCACTACCCAGGCACAGACGTAGGCATTGTGCAATGTGGTTAGCGTTGTACATTGCCCATACCAGCAACAGAATATGGCACTGCATGTTGTAACAGCCATACCCGCATACTATTACATGTCACGAGTGCATTACAAAAGTATCCAAAATACAGGAATATAATGACAGGTTCTACTGGGATATAAATGATTAAAATGTTGCTCTTGTTACCCAGAATGACTAGAAGGTGCTGACAAGGGGTTCAGGGGGGGGGGGAATTGAGGCGTAATGGCGCGTCGACAGCTTGGTCATGAGCGCCAACCTCAGTCACAGTGCAGCGGTCCGGGTTGCCACTGCACCACACCACTGCCACTGCACCTTGTGGATTACCCTTGTGGTCCGGGTTGCCACTGCACCTTGTGGTGCTGACAAGGTGTTCAGTGAGAACTAATAAGGCCTCAATGTTTCGAATCACTTCTTATTCATTCTCTACAGGAACTTTATCATCTTAAGTAGCAGCATGCATCCGTTTTAATAAATACCAGGCCAGCTGTGCATGTACAGAACAAGATGTTACAGTGTTGTAATCGCAGGTAATATCCCAAATGCAAGGGTAGTAACCGATAATTTTTCGGAGCACGGAAATTTTTGATCCCATTAAACTCGGTAGTGCTTGTGTTGGCAAATCATTAAGATCCCGAGCAATGAAGTGCCGGCTGAGCTGATTGCAAACACATGCACGAGCGAGTTAAATCACCAAAAACATAGGTGCGCCTAATGATCGATAAATACTTGGACAGGAGGGATATTTAATCAGAGTATCTCGCGATAATTACTTTATTCTTTTATTAATAAATCAGTTACAAACATTTATGGGCATACATAAGAATTTCTGCAATTTGTATTAATGTTGTTGCACTTTTATTAATTTTTTGCGGGCCAATTAGTTGAGGCCTACGTGAAGTAGTCAGTCACTTTTGGGTTATTTCAGTTTCGTTTTTTTTTTTTTTTAATTAAGCTTCAGAATGCAAACGTTTGCAGGTAGCATCTCTGTAAAAACAATCACTGAACATCAATACAGCTCTTTAATTTATGTATAAGTAAAATTATCGTAAATGTTTATAAAGTAGTTATATTAGCTATACGTTTTTAAATCTATGTATTTATATAATCGCAAATCTGTTGCTGATACACTGTTCAAAACTAAGCCAGCTGCCATCTAAGCTTCAGTCTGTTGCTTGCTGTATTGGTTGGTATGGAAACGAATATGGTCTCTCTATTAAATACGGATAAAATAAGTTCGAGTGACAGTTTTTACAGTGAAGATGCCTTGCTGATGTGTAAGTTCATTGTGTAGCTTCTGCGAAACATATTTATTGTGGTGTAATGCGTTACCTACAGCAGCAATAACTTAATCGGGCCTAACTATCAATTTTTTCGCCATCTTGAATTACTATGGAATTATGTCTTTCACTGGCTAATAGCAGTCAGTACCGGAAATCGTTCTGATCGACGTCCCATCGAACACAAAACAAAATTCCTTACATAACCCAATCGCACTAACTTAATTTATCTTCTCCTTTTTTAAATATGCGATTAATTAAGCCTTTTTAGTGTTTAAATATGCTACCATGGTTTGGTGTGTTGCCAACTAATTTTTATTCGTGCTTATCACTTTTCACAAGATCTGCTTATCAGTTATTAATCACCCATTTGGTAGACCATTCACAGTGCTAATCATAATAAGTTGGCTGTGATTGGCTGATGCATCAAAAATATTAAACGCTACAGTGCGATATTCACCTGGTTTTAACTTTGAAGCTCCACAAAAAACTACGGGGATAAAATTACAATCGGTAGCGACGGCCCAATAGCCTAGTGTTTCTCAGTTATACAACCACAGTTTTTGAATGTAATCTGACAGGAATTCCATTGAACGCAGTTGTGTAAATTGATGAAATAGTTCTTGAAATACCTATTTTTGTAGCATAATCAATTGTCGCCAAATCTTACGCAAGGCACTACTACCTGCCATATAAGTTTTTTCCGTTCATGGTTGTCTTACATTACTTTTATCAGGAGCCTATAGCAAACAACTAGGAGCGTGTCTCGGTAACTTCCACTACAGTGTTAAGTCAGGAGCCGCTACAGTGGTGTACAAATTTGTTACCAGAGGTCGCCACCTGCACGAGATGATGAGCGGTGTGCATCACGTTCTCAAGGTTAATTTTCGGTACTTTGTTTTTAAACAATAAGTGTTTAACATGGAAACAATACCGAAGTAATAATAAAAAAAACTAAACAAACACATAATCAGTTGTTCGTAAGTTGCTCTAACCAACAATAAAATAGAGAGCACATCTGCTTCGCGTGCTAAGTTTCAGTTTCGATTTTAGACAACTTGGAGCAGGCGCAGTATTGTTGCTCCTTCTGGCGTTAGAATTTCGTACTAAATTACGCGCTTCTAACATAGATCAGCCACACACGCTCCTCGTTGTTTTCTATAGGCTCCTGCTTTTATTGATACATAGTGACATATCCTAATTATACTTTGGTTCCTTCTTAGACTTTTGGAGCGTGGATATATTATTCACAGTAAACTTGATTTTGATGGATGGATGGAACCGTGTCATGCTATCAGAGTACAAAAAACATACTGCAGTGATTGGCAAGTGGGCAAAAGCTGAAGTATACATCGGCCAACTCTTGGATTCATTTGCGGTAAAAAATTAGTTGAACTGCGATATAAGTCTTTCTGTGAATTTGTTTTTAGAATTTCTTTGCAGAAGCACATTCTACCCAAAAAATACATGTGTCTGTTATTTTCAGCCCCTTCGACGTGTCTGTCGTATAAATACATAGGCCTATAGCATTGTATTTCTTCAATTTATCACCCGTTTATAAAGTTTACGCTATTATACACCAACACATTAAACCATCATGTCATTAGATGGAATGTTTAATAACACGTTGTGCAGGTGCATTGGTGAACAAAATGGTGTAAATTCGTCCAGCACTTTGTCCTAACACGATTTGCATAGAAATATTGACCCTCCCTACATATGAAAGTAAATTTACCCGTAGCATTGTCCTTGTAGCCTACCAAACCAATACAACCTTACTAATATTGCAACATTCAAGAACAACTTTACATTGCCAATTTCTTATGTCCTATGGTGTCAAAAACGACTGAATTCGTAAAAAACTGACTTTTCCAAAGCTTACTCCCGGTACACTGGATCATAGAAAAATAAGCTGGTTAACCACTCCTGCAGATTGTTCTGAAAGAAAATTATTGACTTTTTCAGGACTTAAAAAGTAAACGTGTTACTTAGCACTAACTCTAGGTTTTCTTAAGTTCACGTTCATTTTGGTGATGGAATATTTTTTAAGGTCTGCAAATATCGCTCGTGCTGAAAGAATAAACTATTTTAATCATTTATTATGTGGTAAAATTAAAATTAGTTTCCACCCTATTTCATGGAAACGTCACACACTCGTTTGCGTGCAAGTCGGTCTGGGTTCTGCCATTGTGTGTTTGCTTGTGAGGGGATTTATATATGAAGATGGTGTACAAATTGGGTTTTACCCCCCCCCCCCAAAAAAAAAAAAATATAATCCTACGCCTCTACAATTCGGTTTTGTTCGTAGTGCTATGTCTCATCCAATCAATCTTATTAAATTTGTTTTAGATTGAGTTCTTCATATTATTACTTGTTACAGATTGAATTTACCTATCCAGACAACTATCACGTTCAGAAAGAGGCATTTGCATTGGATGATATCTCCCTTGTGGGTTGTGGTTATCCAGGTAAGTATGAGGTTTGCTATCGTGTGTTCTGCAACTATAGTCAAATTTAGTGAAGGATTTCGCTGTGTTGCTCTGTGTCCATATGAAAAATAGGCTTCTGTTGCTTTGTTTGCTTAATAATGGCTTGCAGGCTTGGCTCAATTTTGCTACAATTTCAATTTAGTGACTTATTTAAGAAACTTATTTCTCTAAGCTATGAAGGTAAGAGTGCAAATACGACAAACTGCGACATGACTTGCGTTCGAACTAGGAAGACCAACAGACCACTAGCATCCTAGGCGTTACCGAACTTCTTTCCTGGTAACTTTTTTTTTCCCCCAGTAAAGCAGTCAGGAGTCAGGTGGAAATTTAAGGAAGATGCTACTGTGTTTTAACATGCTGCATTAATCATATGGGGTGATCTAGGCGAAAGCAAAATTTGGCAATTTATTTGTTTCTGACTTTTCAACATTTTCATTTGTCTAATGTTTTTCACTTATTCGGTAAAATAATAATATTCGTTAAAAATGCCTTGCACTTCTTAAACATGGGTTTAACCATAACTGCTTGTGTGAATTTTGTGAAGGAATCGTGCATTTCTTCCAACTGGATGGATCAAACACCGTGAATTCATTGTTTTTATGTTGTTAAAAAATCAAAAATAAAACTTTTTCTGTGTGTGTTGACATAAGGTAATATAGACTCCTATGCAATACATGTTAAAATACTGACATGTGCTTTAAAAAGACCTCATACCCATAACTAAGGCTGTACCGAGCACATTTTTTCTTGCCGACCCGATCCCGAGCCGAGCGCTCAAAAAATGCCTGGTACACCAAACACAACCGGGCCAATCAGTGCCGCCGAGCTGAACCGCGCAACTTTACTAATCACAGGGGTGCTGCCGTTAGTACCAGCATTTTTCACATTTTCTCACATTCCAAATTTTCATTTTTTCACAATTTTCACATACCCGCTTTTCATTTTTAAAATTTTTCACATACCTGCTTCACATTTTTTACACATACCTACTTATATTTTTCTATCAACATTTCTTCGTTTTCATATATCACATCAGTTTTACAATTCTTTAATACATTTTTTTTCATTAACCATTGTTATGTATCTATAATTTCACTCAAGAATGCGAAAGCGAATTCAAAACGACTGCGGCAATAAACCAATCAATTTTTTGTTTCTTCATCTTACAACAGACATGCCTATGTAATTTCGGGCCAAAATGTGGACACATAACTTAACTGTTTTTTATTTCGTTAGAGCGTTTTGCCTTTTTTCACACCAACACTCGTGTTTTTTTTTTTTACAGGGGGGGGGGGGGGGAATGAGGCTTAATGGCGCGTCGACAGCTCTTGGTCATTAGCGCCAACCTCAGTCACAGTGCAGTGGTCCGGGTTGCCACTGCACCACACATTACAGAGATATTATTCAAACCCCTAACCTAAATCTTGTCATACATCTGTACCTCCTGCAAAAATTGAAAAACACCGGACAGGAGGACAGACTTATCGCCCAATTGACGCACAATGTCATGCGGAAGATGGAAACGACGACGAAAACCATCAAGACGGCAACAATCAACAAGGAAGTGACGGACCGTAAGTGGCCGCCGACACCAATAACATTCAGGAGGGTCAACCCCCCGCAAAAGGAAACAGTGAGTACGTCGAGTGTGACCAATGCGCAAACGGGCCAACACCACCTCCTCACGGCGACTGCGGCGACACGCCGAGTGCCATTCCTCAACAGTGCCTTTAATAGCTCGTAATTTATTGCCGTCCTGTCCATCCCACCAGGCTTGCCAAAAAGCGTGTAACCTTAGACGCAGAGTTGGAAAAGCGTCCGAGGGAACAAGGCTGAGATCCCTTCCGAGAGGGCCAGAAAGGGCCCCTTTTTTACATTGTTCCTTTTTTTTACCACTGGCAAATTTTCCCATTTTGCTTACCGGCAGTAACCCTGTAATCCGCACTCACTAAATGCCAAGCGGGCTTCCAGACAGAACAATTCTTTTCACTAAAACACCTAGTGTAGTGTAGCAGCAGCCATAGGCTACGATTAGTTCCGCATACAGTAATTGTGAGTCATTGGGCCACACCAGCTTTGTCGATAAATCATCAACAACCATTATAACAAAACAAGTTATTTTTATTAAGAGTTAAGTTACTTTTCAGTTAATAAAAGTTTTAAAAATTGACCAACCAAAACTCTAAAACACTGAGGTTTTTCTTAATGAAGGTAAGTTTCTTAACTTTTTTCAGGTTTTAGCATAAAAAAGTAGTTAATCTGCACCTACAAATTTAGTTTCTGTATTGAATTCTGTTGTAGTCGTTAACCCTTCCTGCAGCCAGAACCATGCATAGACCATAATCATCAACTGGAATCTGCCAAAATGAAGCTCTCGTTCAAGGGGGGGGGGGGATGAGGCTTAATGGCTTGATGGTTTAATTCTCGTTCAAGGTCCATTATCCCCAGGATCCGTCCCAAGACTAAATGCGAGCCGCGCTTCTCGGCTCGGTTAAATGGATGTAATTGCTTGGTATTCTGAGCATTGCCGATCATGCTCTGCTCGCCGAGAATCGGCTCGGCAGCTCAGTATTGGTACAGCCTATATCGTGGTAATTCATTTCACGTGGTTACGTTCCATTTACTGAATAAGTGGAAAACAGTAGAAAAGTAAGAATTATGAAAAGTCACAAACAAATAAAATGCCAAATTTTGCTTTCCCCCAGATCACCCCCACAGTTTTATAAGATTATCCTTTTTGGTTTGTGTATGATCATAGTTCAGTCTTCATATTTTCCTGCAACACATTTGTTCTTATTGGATTCATCACAACGTGTTTATGATGTTGTCTAATTTAAAATTATTGTTTTTAAATATATATATATAATTCCTAATTGTAAAAATAAGCAATGCATATTCTATTATCTAGACATAACCCATACAATTTCTGTATGAAACTATGGGATACAATTAATTAATAAAAAGATAAAGAAATGGTTTTAAAACAACATTCTTTTCAATAATGATGTGCTCATATTGCAGGAGATGGACACTACTGGTGATGATGGGGGTATATGTGATGTAAAAATTTTGTTGCGCATTTTAAAGTTTCGAACTCGGTGATCACAGTCGACTGTTGAGTCAGTAGACAGAAGTGTAAAAATGTGGATCCAAACGCGCTTGCAGTTAAAACACTTACTTATATTAATAATAATAATAATAATAAATAATTTTTCAGCAAAGAAACTGTATCGGAGAGCGAAGGAAAGGGCTACTTCCACTTAATCGCAAACCGAAATTACACGACTCTGAATGATATTAAAACAGTAAAAAGTAAAACAGTGCAGGTTAATATACCCTAAGTCTTATATAAAACAATTTTTTTTTAAAACACTTCATAAACCTGGAGAGATCTACACACATAACAGCCTTTTTAAATTTCCCAGGGAACCCGCCGAGACCGCTTCCGATGGGAGAGAGTTCCAAACTGGGACAACCCGATTTGCAAAAAAGTACTTATAATTATCTGTGTGAAACGAGCCATACATTAATTTAAATGGATTACCTCTAGTCAAGATATTGTGACTTAAAGTAAAAAACTTTTGTGGCTCCACAGCAATCTGATTATGCAGTATAGAATATGTCAGATAAAAATCAGATTTTAGATGCCGCATCTCCAATGACTCCAACCTGAGAATCCTTAGACGTTCCATATATGGCAAATTAAACAATCCCGGATTGTATTTCGTAAACGCTTTCTGAACTGCTTCGATGCGTTTAATGTCCTCGATAAGATATTTCGATGTCGTTGTAGCACTTACTAGCGTGGTGCCTTCACCATTCCCAAGTTTTTAAATAAAGAACTCACTTCGGGATGGTATGTCAACAAGCCTAAAAGTTCACAGGTGAAGTGTCTGGCTACACATGTTTTACATCTCTCTTATCGCAATCAACGTACCTACAGTTGAAGGAAGGGAAGCTGAAACGAAAAGGACAATATGCGTAAAAGGTTTTAATGCATATATTTTTACTGGCGGGCAACAGCACTGTTTTGGGTGTATTTCTTTGGTTTCGTTTAAAGGTGCCCATTGCTTTCTTTACTTAAATGGACAGTCCTCCCAGCGCCATTTTTCTCGATCCTCCACATCAAGTTCGGCCCCAAAGGTCTATTTCCTTACCGTTAGTCAATCTCTTGGTAAAAATCCGTTTTAAAATGTGGCATCCAGAAGATTGTCTGTTGAATAAGCGTTAACTGTATTTACTATGCGCACTTATAATGACCTTGAAGTTTCTTCTGTGTGTGCGCATGTACTAATTTTAATTGTTTACTAATAATTACTATGAGATCAAAAATCTAAAAGACTAATGCGATGAAAATTAAAACTAATTATGCCAATAGGTCGCCGAAGAAAAATTATAATATATTAGCCTAAAAATTATAAATTGTGATATTAAACTACGAAAATCATTCCGGTTTGTAACAACACACTTTTATCTAGATGCTATTTCGTATACTATTCCCAAGGCCAACTGAGACGCAGCTACTGTCTGTGTGAGGAACGCAGCTACTGTCTCACTTGACCTTGGCAAAAGTAAATGCGCGAATGGCGATCTGCGTGTAGCTGTTATAAGGCAGGCCGGAAGTCCCTTTAACCTTCATAAATTTACACGTAGCTCAATAGTTTGGTCGATTTTGCTTTATTAATCGTTGTTTGTGCTGCTTCCCTCGCTTCACTTTCTTATCCCCGATAAACGTTACGGTCTATTGAACTGCTTTTTTGGGGTGTTTTGTAGCTTAGTTACTTTAGTATCGTATGGAGTTAAGCAGAAAGCAAGCAAAGTCTTCCACCCCCAAGTTATAAATAAATCATTTTCTGTCCGTTCTCCCTTTTCCTCCGTGTTGCCTTCTTGTTCGCATGGGTAAATTGTTATTTCCACATTGACACTTTTGAATATTTCCTATCTAATTTCGTACGTGCAAGTTATTTTATTTTTTACTTTGATTTTAGCTAGCAGTGCAGTGTGCCCTGATTCCAAGTTCAAGTGTAACAATTCAGCCTGCATTGACAAGTGGCAAGTTTGCGATTTTGACCAAGACTGCGGTGATGGAAGTGATGAAGAAAAATGTGGTAAGTTCCTTTCTCCCATCAGGTGCATGTACGAGCACTCCCCTCCAAAGTGCTGCTCCCCCTTCAAAGTACTAACCCTCCAAAGCTGCCGCAAATGTGTGGCAACCAGAAACCCCGCCAACTCTACACTATTACAGAATTTCAATTTCCTCAATCCGTTGTATTACATGACTTTCAATCCCCCAACCCATTCAATATCATACAGAATTTCAGAATTTTACAAAGGTTTTCGGTTCTCGGGTAACTGTCATGTTAATAATAATTCACTTCACGAAAGCTAATAAATAAATACGGATGCCCTTCCTATTTGGAATTCTCTTTGGACGCACAATAGTGGTGATTTGAACACAACATTTAGGTAATTCTTCGTAATGGTAATGCAAAAAATGACGTATTGGCTGTTATCTGATTTGAGTCCTTTATAGAGCCAATAATACCAGCATATTCATTAACATAATAATTTTATGCTATTTTTAAGATTCAGAGTTTATGGCCTACATTTATTTTACGTGAATGAAACTATAGAAAATGAAGAAATTGTGCAAATCTGCACAAACTGGCTAGGCTGTTGAAAGTCCTTCAGTTTAAACGTTGGTCCTACTACAGTATTTTTCTAATGCAGTGGCGCAAATTAATGTAGTGGTCTTCTGCCACGCTAGCCTGTAGTCAACTGCAACTAGCCTGCATGGAAAACCATGCTTCAACCTACAATAAACTTTGTCCAATTCAAGTTAGTTAGTGGGTTCTCAGTGTCCTTTAATGCTTAAAATCTATAATTGCGACACGTCACTACACTCTCACAATGCTGTGCAAGTATAGTACACAACACTGTATGAGCTCAACCATCACGTGAATTGTGAACTGTAATTTGCAGCTCAACAGTACACAACAAGCATTCTGCTGGTTCACAAGTCATGCAAAGTCTGAGCTAGTACACAGTAATGTGTACTATGAGTGCACAGAGTCCAGAGAAGATATGAATTAAAAAGCAACTTAAGAGTTGAGATTTAAATTTGACCAGTGTTTAAATCAAACATATTTTGATTCAACTTGCTACAAAGTACACATACATTCTTTCTGACAAGCCTGGTTATATTAAAGTAGGTTTATGTAGCGAGGTCAAAGTATTTATTGACGCCAAAGAACGCTGCCACGAAATGTTGTTATTTTCGGTTCAAAGAGGCTTTTATGGCCCGCCTTTTAACAAAAATGATATTATGCAGATTTATAAACAAAATAGCAGTACTGTTTGTAATCTGTGGACCTTCGATGGAATTGTGGTTAACAAGAAACTAATGATTTGTATGAAATATAGTGATTTTAAAATTATATGAAAGAAATTTCTGTAGAACATTTGCTATACTACAACTTTGAATTTCGGGCACAACGGTTTCCTTTACAGGATTCTTTGTTTTACACAATTTAAGGGAAATGTGTTTTAATACCAGCTTGCCCTCACATTGATTCACATATTCTAAGGAACGTCTATGCAATGCTCTTTCTACAAAGTGAAAAATTTCGAACACTTGCAACAAGTGGTTTGTGCTAACCCAATCAGCTTATTATATATAATGGATTTTTATTTGGCCAGGTGCCACCCCTAGAAAATGCTGCTGTTGGCCTGTACCTCCTGTACTTAGAAGCTTTTGCAATCCTTAAATTCAAAAACATACGAGCATCACGCATTTTTGTGTGTTAGTATTGAGATGGCTTTCTATATAAAGAAAAACTTAAGCTGGGTGACTATTGTTGATGTGTATGCATTCGGTATATTCTATTCTTAAACCTACCCTTCCTCACATTACGTATATTACACATGTCATTCGATCCCATCGTGATGTGGTTAAATATACAAGACCAAGATTCAGTGTAGGTGAAATTTTTACTAGATTTATTAATCTGTACTAATGCTATAAGTTTCATATTATGCTATTTCTGTATTTAATAGGGTGGTAATGTTCTGAATCGTAAAATTGTCGACATAGTGCCGAACGAATGCAATTGAACTTGGTGGGTCTGGCATGTTAGACGTGTGTATCTATTGATGAAAAACAAACTTGTGAACTCATCGTGAGTCAGTTTAATGTACAATACCAGTTGTATTCAGTGTTGATGCAATTTACCCAGATTTATGAAATTTTACTTACGAAATAAGCAAGATTTTTTAATTGCACTAATATTTTAAAACTTATTCACTTTAGGCAACTACGGACTTTGCAACTTTGAAGAAGGTCTCTGTGACTGGACGAAATCTGAAGACTATAGTTGGAGAATTGTAAGTGGGATGAAAATTCGTGACCATTCCACAGGAAATACCAATGGTGAGCAGTAGCACGATCTGTATAAATACTATATTACGTTGGCATTCCTATGGCTATTTAAATTGCCTTGCAAGCCAACTGATTTAAAGGAAAAAAAACGCCGGTCTAAGGTAACATTGTGTTAAATTAAGAAGGTCAAACAAAATAAACATTTGAGCAATGAATATTTCAATTGCACATTTAATAGGGATGCAAATGTAGCAAACAAAAAATAAAATCTTATCCCAACTGTTTTCAAATAACCAAGAAACGATTTCAAAGCTTTCTCCCTTCTTTACCCTAATTGCTCGTAATTGTTACCTGTCGTAGCATTAGGGGCAGGTTATCATAATAAATTCATTGCGTTTAGGCAATGGGAATTTCTTAATGCGTAGTTGACCGCCTAAACTACAGAAAATGATTTCAGAAATGAGAGGAAATACGTATATGATGGAAACAAAATTTTCTTCAATGTGCACTGAAGAGCATGGGAAAGGGAATATTTACTAATCAGTACTTAGTCACTTACACGCATAGAAAAGGGAACACGGTATTTACTTTTAAATCCTAACGTATGTGGGAAAAGATAAATTTACTTATCTGTCCTTACTTACGTGGGAAAGGACATAGTTACAAATCAATCCCCACATTCACGAGAAAAATTATTTAGTTTGAATATCCGAGCAGCTTTTCTATAAGCAGAGAGTAATCATAAAACCTTGATTATCTTAACTAACTTTATATATGCTCCTGTGAGACATCCATAAATCAAGCTACTAGATTCATGTAAAATGGAGTTTTTCAATATTGAGCCAATTTTGATTTTTTAAGATATTATTCTTCTGAATGCTAATAACACTTTGTACATTTGATGTGGCATAATAGATATGCCATTAAGTAAATCATTAGAATTCTGCTGGGAGTTCAGTTCTGTGAGAACTGTCAAATTTTTACATTGCCAAAGTACTCAGACGTATTCTACAATCGTAATGTAAATTAGCAAGATCATGATCGGCAATTTACTGTAGTGGTTGATGATTATTTACGTGGATAGTGATGTAAGTAATATAATTTTTCCATCTTAAATCCATGGTAACTTTTTCATTTAGGTAAAATTTTTATAAAATGGAAAACAGTTCCATTCAAGAAAATTAATTAAAATCAGATAAAACTTCAATTATTTTGTGGTAAGTTGGAATAATGATAAAAGATCGTCTCCTGATAGGCGATAAAACCACAAGGACATAAGGCATACACAGAATTTTAATTTTCGGAAAATGATTTTTTCCTTGGTCACAAAAATGATGATAACACTAGTAAAAATACATGACTGGGTGAGATCAACTCACAAGCGAACCGCCATGTTGTTCACATGGCCAAGGAAAAAATCATTTTCCGAAAATTAAAATTCTGTGTATGCCTTATGTCCTTGTGGTTTTATCGCCTGGTTTTATCGCCTATCAGGAGACGATCTTTTATCATTATTAAAATCAGATTTCTCCAACTTGATCTCAACCAATAATTGTGACTGAACAATAGAAAATCGATACTGAATAAGTGCCATCCTGCATTGTTTTTTGATTTAAAATTGCATTAAGCCCTATTGTGTAGTGTCTTAATTTCGCTACTTTTGAATTGCTTCACTGGATAGCCTTAGTATAATGCGAATATTCAACTGAACTTTTGTAGTCTAGTCTTGTAATCTTAAGCCTTGCCGTTATGCATGGTATCAGTAATCAATGGCACTGTATGCATATTGAACAAGTGCTTGCATTTAACTTACAATTGCATGATTTTTAAGTCACAGTAATGAACAGCAATGCTTCGCATGGAGCTCGGTTTGTAACCACTCAAGCAAGCAGTCGGTTCCCCATTTGTGATCGTCGATACACCGAAAAAGTTGCCATTGAATTTATTAATCCAGTTTGCATCTGCCTACTTGGTATCAAATGTGGTGTGGCAGATCGACTTTTCCTGTCTTGAGGCTTCAGTGGAACCCAGTATCCAGTTGAAG
>JAHWFP010110415.1:0-66751 GCA_023313725.1 Lithobius niger
CGTTCTTCTTTTGCTCCCGATGTTTTGAACTTACAAATTTATAAATTAGCTCTGCCCGCATAAAACCAACAAGATTTTTACCAAGTTGTAATGACCTCATGAAATGTGTACCCCTATGACGAAGAGAACGTTTCATTGCGCCCATTCATAATGGTGGACCAGATCTAATACCGAGCGACGCCATTTTGGAAATTTCGCGATTTCAAATTTTAAAAAAGAGGTTTTGCAATGGATCGCCCACTAAACTTCGCTTCGAGTGGTTTGTTTTTCAAACCCATTTCGACCGCAACAACCAAGTTTTGACGAGTCTTGTACAGGTCATACCCTGTTAGACCTAGTGTTAGCCATGCCTCCACTAGAGGGTAGTGACGTCACAGGCGTCACGCAGCTTTCCAAGCGACGCCGCTAGATGGCAGCACCAGTCGGCGCAGGAACCGCGACTCGAAAAATACGATCGATAAGGTTGGCGATGCTATTTTTTTCAATCTGGCTGATCACGATCGTGAAATGTTTAACATTGGGAAGGAAATTGAGGGTGCTAATCAGGAAATTGCAATAGTAACCTGTTGAACTTTGGTAGTGTATGTGGTAAAGATCGCGCCAATGCTGCCAGCGTGCCGGTCGGCGCTAGCGCCACGCACATGCGCTCCAATGTCAAGCCAAACGAAATGCATAGCGCACCATGCACATAGAATACCTGGTTACATCTCACGCACCAGACCAAATTTGGAAAGTAAGCCCCAAGCTGTCGACGTGCCATTAAGCCTCATTCCCCCCATATGTTCAAATTAACGATTGTGGCGATACTGATCGTGGCTTAGGCACTGATGAGTGCTTAGTAGAGGATGAACATGGCAATGTGGAAAATTTAGGAAATTCTTTTCCTGGACAGAACATTTCCAACAATGTTCAAGCCAGAATGCAGGCTACCAAAGCGAATTTTGTACAGCACTTCAGACCTATTAGTAAAACCTAGAGCAGATGAATGGTGTGTTTGGGTAAGTGTAGTCTTCACTCCCAGAGGTCCTGAGTTCGGTCCCCAGAGCGGCCATATTTTAACAATGTACCTCACATTCAAGAGTACTGGGATGTCGAATCAAAAATTGAAAGTGACCGGAGGGCGACGGACGTCGACTGGTTTTCAATTTGCGTCGCCTAAATCCACATTTGCTCAAGGAACGCTTCCCAATGGAATCCGTAGCCTCCATTCGAGATGCCCTCCGACATGATGAATTCACGATTTTGTTAGATCTGGAGGATGAGCACATTCCCCTCCGCCCATCGGTCCGCCGTTTGTTTCGATTGGTGGCAGGGCAAGTCTCGTTCCAGTTCACTGCAATACCATTTAGCCTGGCCACGGCCCCTTTTCTTTTCACGATGTTGATGAAACCCGTTCTCGCTCGCCTCCACATCCACGGAATCAAAGCGCATGTGGTCCTCGACGACTGGCTGCTCTAACAGAAGCCCAGGGTGTTACTGGGACGACGTGTGGACCAGTGCCTATCCCTGTTTGCTCACCTCGGCCTAGGGGTGAACACGAAGGAATCGAGGCTCGAACCGGCGTTAGAATTTATATTCCTAGGGGCGGACTTCGACGCTTCACACCTGACGGTCAAGCTTTCTCCGGAGAGGATAGAGCAGACGAAGTCTTCGGTACTGTGCTTCGTCCTGAGGGAGACAGCGACAGCCATGGGGTTGGCGTCCCTTATCAGCATTTTTGACTTCAACGCCGATGGGACTGTGGCGTGCCAAACCGATGCACTGGTTTCGAAGCGAAGAGTGGTGGCCACGTACCGGCTGGGCAGATAGAGTACCTACACATCTTCCCATTGGAAAGCCTGGAATGGTGGACGGGGAGAAGAAACCTCGGGATGGGGGTACCTCTACAGGATCCAACCCCGGCGATCCTTCTCTTCACGGATGCATCCAACATGGGATGGGGTGCCCACATCTCCGAGCAAGATTTCAAGGAGCTGCGGTTGGCGTGATGAGCGACAATCCCACAGCGGTGGCATATATCAGGAGAGAAGGCGGGGCCCGCTCCAGGTCCCGAATGGTAGGGACATCGAGGCTTTTTTCTAACGTGCATCTTACTAGGGATCATTCTGGTTCCCTACATGTATGGGCGGACAAACTGTCCACCCGTGCCCAAATGCCGACCTCAGAATGGAGACTGGACCCTGCAGTGTGCCAGGCGTTGTTCCGGGGGGGGGGGGGGTGTCCATAGACTTGTTCGCAACGAGAGCCAACAACCAATTGCCATCCTTTGTGTCGCCATTTCGGACGAGTGAGCGTGGGCAGCGGACGTAACTCACCTTGAACTTGGACGGAATGAGTATCTTTCCCGCCGTTCCGGCTGTTCCAGAAGTATGTGAACGAAATATGGCTGTCAGGAGGTCGAATCGTTCTTGTTGCACCATGGTGGCCAGCAACACCGTGGTTCACCAAGGTGATGGCATTGGACGAGGAACCACCGAGGCAGCTAACCATCGCAGACCGATTCCTCCCACAACTCCAGGTGCGGACGGCACACCCTAACCCTGCCATCCTTAATCTTCGTGGGGGGTTACTCTGATCGACTGTTTCAGGAAGCAAGGTTTTCGTGCAGGAGTGGCATCAAGACTGATGGGCTGTCTTCGGGAGTCATCACAACAGAACTACAAAGTAAAGTGACAGAAGTGGGTAGAGTGGTGCCGTCAGCAACTGCAGCCCTTGTGACCAAATTACCGAGTTTCTTTGAAGCGTCGTGAATGCAGGCCCTGTGACTTTCAAACCAAAGTGTACAATCTTTGTGACCTTCACCATGATGATACTGTGAGCTCGATCCTGTTTACAGAGAAATTCCGACCAGATAGCAGCACAGGGTGAAGGGAGACGCATTGCAATAATTAAGTTCAGTGGATGGTAGGCTAAAGGCGATGAGCCAAGACATGACGATGCCCATTGTGTTTTTAGATCAACGAATCGTTGATGACGACGTCATGGCGGCTAATGTTGTGACTGTGCTAACCGAACCTACCGTAGCATCATCGTCGCATTCCGTTGTTGTGCAGGAGGTACTTCACGACGACGTGACCATGACTGATGCTACCGTGAACGATGGAGCTGATCCTAAATGGCCTCTCACCGCAAAAAGAGTTTGTGTAGGGCAGGCAACTCGGAAGGTGTCTCCCTAGACTCTGCTGGGATTAGACCAAGCTGCAACTTGTGTTTAATGCCTAAAATGTGGGACTCAGTGCATAGTCCCGTAGCTATGCAGTAAGAAGTGAATTGGGCTTGAGATAAGAACCATCAAAGGTTATCGTTCTTCCATTAACTCGGTTCTCTCTTGTGTCAGCGAAGGGGACGCTGTCGCCAGTAGTATTACCACTAAGATGATGACAGCATTTGAAATTGCAAGGCCCAACCGAATGAAGCTTTTTCCTAATAAGACCCTTCTGCGTGTTCTGCAAAGTCTCCTGGGACCACCATGTGAACCTGCGGAGGCGTCCTCTATGCTGTGTCTGTCACAGACGACTGTTTTTTTGGTGGCCTTGGCGTCAGCGGCTCGCCAAAGCAAGATGGCAGCCTTTTCACGTGACAGTGGACTCATCCGATTTGCTAAAGATTGATCGGAAGTGTATCTGACATTTCCTGCGCATTCCCGAGCGAAAAATTGAACAAACCGTGGGTTAAACTGAGGCCTTTGTCAATCAAGGCTCTGGGAAAATTGTTCCAGCCGGGAGATGAAGAACGTCTCCAATGCACAGTGCAGGCTCTCAGGTATTAGGTCGATGCGACTGAGAAGAGACTTACAGTCGATGGTCAAGGGACCATAGAAGAACGCCTAACTTCCCTGCTTTTAGATGTAGAAAAGGACGCCGACGGAGTGCTTAATAAGGGGCTAACTACATTTCAGATGGGCAAATGGATTTGCGCAGTGATTCATCGCGCATATGGGACCGGCCCGACCCACATTGACCTCCCGCCCGAGATTAGGACACACGAGTTGAGGGCGCTTGTGGCCTCGTGGGCATATGGGTGCGGTACTCCATTAGGCGAGGTCGTGGCAGCGTGCTCATGGGGCGACCAGACCACGTTTATCGGTCACTATTTACACGACACTACCGGACTGGCAGGGACGGAGATTGTGAAGCGGCACGTAGTAGCAGGACGATCTTTCGGTGAGTGAGAATCATTCTGGGGAGTTCCGCCGGAGGAAATCACGGGAGAGGTCACTGGGATGGACCATTGATGTGGTATTCCGTTGGGATGTTCCCACATTTGGACTGGTGAAGTTGAACTGACGATATTGTTTCAATCCAATAGTAGTTGTACCGGACTGGATACGCTGTGGAATTCATATTTTGGTACGGTGTCATGCAATGAGGCAGGTAACGTGGACAGCAATCAAATTGGCTTATCACGTGGCTGCACACGGTGTCGTGAGTGGGAGAAGGTTCATACTGGAGAAAAGGCGCCGTTGGCAAAAGACGTATTGAGATGTTTTGGTAAAGTGGGTAGGTGACTACTAACTGTTCTCCTGGGTTCAGTGACAGTGTGGGCTTTCCCACCTCCTGACTGACGAATTCAGCAACATTACTGAAGGTGAGTATTTTTTAGGAAGTAAGAAACGAAAATTTTAACTGTTATAATTATTTTTTACATACCTAAAATACTTACCTTCAGTAAGAACCTGCCCGCCTCACCGCATTCACTGAACCGGAGTGTTCGTAAAAGTGATGAGGGTGAATAGGTGGGGGCGCTGACGTCAGAGAGAACGTGCAGCACACCCTGGTGGAAGGGGAGAAAAGTTTATAGGGAGAACATAAAATGGGGATTTTAGTTCATAACGAGCAGTATAAAGCGTAAAATAGTGAGTTTAGCAACATTACTGAAGGTAAGTATTTTAGGTAAGTAAAAACTAATTTTAACAGTAAAAATTGTCCTTTGTCGGGCCGGGTGGCCGAGTGGGCGGCCATTGAAGCGTCCCGGGCGGTACTACAAATTGTAACCGGAGCGAGTTTGGATTTAAATGTATCTTGATTCGGATAATAGAATTGCCCCAAAATTGACGGAAATGTTGGCAGTTGGCACATGGTGTAATAGAACGAGTAAGAAATGGATCTATTGGTTTTGTTTCCCCGATTTTTTCCGTAGGTAAGCCAGATGGATCGATCAGAATTATACTGAACCTAAAAGGTTTAAATAAGTTCGTCTCTGTATGACACTGTAGCTTAGACACGTTACCCATTATTGTAGAAAATTTAAGGCCAGGTGGGTGGATGGCCAATATCGATGGACTAGCTGGACTTCTTTGACTTCTTTCATTAAAAATGCAGCACGTCGGTTGTTTATGTTTTCCTGGCTTGGTAAGGTGTACCAGTTTTGCGTGGTGCCGTTCGATTTGGCTTCGGCCCCGGGTATATTTATGAGGCTTATGTCGGTGGTTAGAAGGTTTTTGCGTAAAGCCGGTGTGTTGATATTCATTTACTTGGATGATTTTGGCATTATGGGTGAATCTGAACTCAATGTGCGGTGAGATGTACGCATTACATTAAACACCTTACGCAGATTAGGTTTCTTCTTAAACCACGGAAAAAGTATATTAATGCCGTCACAGGCTATAGAATTCTTAGGTATGGGTTGGATTTGTTGGGGGCTCGATTTGTGCTGCCGCAGACAAGAAAGTCACGTATGTTGCTATTAATTGGAACCCTACAACGAGCCCCGGCCGCCACAGTCCAGGACGTGCAGCGGTTATTAGGGATGGCCGAGAGCTTGTTGTATGCCGTGGAGAACGGCAGGCTGCATACACGATGGTGGCAACTGGACTTGTTAACTTGGTCTCGACAAGGGACCTCAAGTGGATGCCTATCAACAGGCGCTAAGGAGGACTTGGCCTGGTGGTTGCTGGTGTTGGGACACCCGGTGGTAGCAAGATCCTGGCTTGCTTTGGAGGCCACGGTGGTCGTGACTACAGATGCATCCAACAGTGGTTGGGGGGGTCGGTGGAGGGCGCGGAAGCGCAGGATAGATGGCGATGATTAATGCTTTGAAGTGTTCAGCGATTTGTTACGTGGCCAGGTGGTACGAATCATCTCCGATAATTTAGTGGCTATGTCTTATGTAAACAGACAGGGCGGGACTAGGTCCCAGACTTTGAATGCCCTCGTTCGCAAGCTGGACTTGCAACGGCAACAGCTCGGCTGTGTGGTAACGGCAGCCTTTTTACGGGAAAATTGAACTCGGCGGCAGATGGGTTATCCAGGGTGTTCACGAACAGATTTGATTTCATGTTCAGCCCCTCAGTATTTCGGCGGATTTGTGCGTGGTTCGGTACACCGAAGATCGATTTGTTTGCATCGCAGGCCACAGCCCAGTTAGAGAGGTTTGGGGCTTGAAGTCAATGCCCAGGGGCGGAGTTCAGTGACGCATTTAGTGTCGATTGGCACCCATTATTCCCATATTTTTCCACCGTGTCCATTGATTAACTGCTGCATAGACAAGTTGTTGAACGATTGAGTACAGCAAGCAGTGGTGGTTATGCCGGCTTGGTGGAGCGCGGCTTGGTTTGTCCGGCTGGCAGCGATGGTCAGCGAGGGACCTTATCTCTTGCGGCGTGAGGGAGCGTTGCTGTGGGACCCATATGGGGAACAGGAGGCAACGGATTACTGGGGACCCTGGCTAGTCTGGGGTATTGGAAATACTAGGTGATGAGGGCAGCGGTTTAGGCTGCCGCAGGACGCTGCCGGTATTTCAGTAAACAAATGATGGAGTTCTTTACGGTGAAAAATTACAATATTTTTCGAGACTTTATGTCCAACTTGATTAACACTCATCTTCACCAAGTTAAGATATTAGATCTTTTTTATATTGTGAGATCGAGTTTTAAAAGATCTAATATCTTAACTTGGTGAAGATGAGTGTTAATCAAGTTGGACATAAAGTCTCGGAAAATGCTGCCGTATTAAGGTACGATGTCTTTAGTTGGGTGTACTGCTAAGTAATCTGTCCCAATCTTGTAACACAGTGAGGAGGATTCTGCAAAGTTGAAATGAAGATTCTACCAGAGTCGCAAGGAGAATCTAAGTTCTATGAGTAGAATCTGACGAAACTGTGTTACAAAGCAGTGCCCGCCCGCCTCCCTGCACGACATCGGTCTTTCACCATGAGAAAAAAAGTGGTACGAGATGGGCAGGTAAGGTGGGGTGGAGACAGAAGTGACGCGGTTTTTTGCATAAAATTCCGCGTTAATGAGCGGAAATACGTAGTTTAAAGCGCAGATGGGTAGGGAAGAGATCCCCAATTTTGTAACACAGTTTTGTCAGATTTTACTCGTAGAACTTCACCACGTTTCACCACGTTAAGCTTTTACTTGTTGCTAATACTGTATCTAGGATCTCATTGTCTGTTTTGTATTTTGTTACCATATTATGCTTTGACGTTTTGTATATATAATGGGTTCTTCCCTATAAAACAGGTTCGCAAGAACCTCGGGAAGTTTTCCCTTATGTTTTCACATAAAAATAAAATTCATTCATTCATTCATTCATTCATTATCCTTGAGAGAACAAGTTCTCTGGTAGAATCTTAATTTTTTGCTGACAATTGTGGTAACTGTCCAAACATTGGAGGGTGCTCATTCCTTTCTTCATCTTATACCCTGCTTGGTGAAATTCCAACCATGGCAGCTGATCTAACCTACACTAAGACCAACAGGGTGGCCTACCCCTCCAATGTTTGGTCAGTCGGCAAAACGGTAAACAAAATGAATTAATTTTTTTAGCATCCGGATTTTTTTCGCCTGAAATAATTGGTTTTTAGGATATAATTACTGAAAATAATTAATAAAAGTAATTTACTAGAAATAATGTGTCTTTACCAGACACCATAAACTTAAAAAACAGAAATAATGCCAACAACATCGCAAAATTCATAGATAAGGTATACAGTATGATCGTTTTTAATTTTCAATTTCCGTGTTTAAGTATGTTGGTAATAGCACTCTGTGCATATTGCAAAGGTTAATGCACGCTTTCCCATGCAGTAAACCAAAGTTAATGCACGCTTTGCTGTGCAATTACCAGAATTTAAACAATGGTTCATTGTTGTCGTCGTTTGGTTGGAATGGAAGAGTTGTATAGTGCGCATTGTATGGTAACACTTATAATTTCCAAACTATGAACAGAATGTAATTTTTACTATGTTATTATTTTCAGGAGGACTCTTTGAACTTGTATCTGGAGCGAATTATTTTGGCGAAATAATTGAATGGTGGGGATTTGCTCTCGCAGCATGGAGCTTCCCTGCGACCTCATTTGCAATATTTACGACACTGCTTTTGGGTTGGAGGGCTTGCCATTATCATGTGTAAGTAAAGTGCCATGTTCAAAAGTTATGGAGTAAAAATTATATTTGGAGCCTACTCTCTCTGAATATAAAAAAAAACATAGGGATCAGCAGATGTGAATTTTTACCAATCCGATCCGATACCGATGTCAAGACCAATAATAATAATAATAATCATAATAAAAAAAAAACTACTAAATAAAGGCAACTTCAGTTTCTGGTTTTGCATGGGTTCCAACTGCTGAAGTTATCCAAAAAGTTCTGTGCAGCAATAAGAGCATTTTTACTCTTATTCCTACTTATGGTTTCAATACTTTCTTCTTCTCGGTTAGAAGAAGTTGCTCGTTGTAAAACTAAGAGCGTGAGAACCATCAAGTGCTACATTTTCATTACAAACTGAGGAAACGGAGGAAGCTTTTCTCACTTGGTTGTTGCTTTTGCCTCTTTCGATGTCAGTTTTGCAGGAAATACGGTTGCGTTTCTTGGTGTAACTAATATCTGTATCAGAACCCGTACAGTGGTCCGATACCGATAAATACTGATTATACCGATATCAATATCGGACTATCCTTAAAAATACTACTTGGGTGCACTTGCTAAGGGTTGGATAATATGACTGGTAACCAGCCGCTTTCGTCCCTTACTGAGAAAAAAATACAAGAGCAATGTCTTGTTCTATCTAACTCATATCTAACTCAATATGAGAGATCCATGCTGTCCCCTGCATTACTGTAATGAATGGCGGGCATTCATTTCCCACTAACAGTGTCAGATTAAGTCGTGAAAAATTCATTTCACAACCTGATACACTGCACTTCACCAAAGGGTAAAGCAATTCAGTTACAAACACAAACACCAACAATACACATAAATTTAACTACCAGTGCAGAAAAGTTAAAGCATCTGTAAAAAATTCAGTAAATAGCTGGTGCATAAACTGCTTAATATATCATTGTTGTCGAATGCATGTGAGCACCTATTTTTACTCGTGTTCCACTACTGATTTCTGCCCAACGCTCTGCAAAAGAATTTGACACCAATCTTTACAAGCACATCTGGACAGTTCTGCCACTACTACGCATGAGGTTTACTGTACAAATGAAAAAAGAAGCAACCGCGTTAAAAAATGTGCGAACTTGGCAGTGTTGGTGTTTATTTTACCATTTGTAATTATTTTCTGCATTCTTCAACGAACTAAAGAAATAAAATAGCCAGCAAATGGCTCTGTGGTGTTCATGTAATGCTCGGGGCCATTATCTGCACAGGGCTCCACTATCGCAGCTGCTGTGGCTTACCCTTCACATGGAAAACTCTAACATCTCCTAATTAGCACGGCCGGCAGCCAGTGCTTATTAGAGTTCGTTTACGCATGAGAATCTTCAAAAACTGGACCGGAGGCGGAGGAGCGGCTAACAATGTGAAAATGTTACATGTAACAATGGTGCAATAAAGACGTGAGGCGCACAAGATCGGGTAAGAGATCACTCGAACAAGATATAACGATGCTTGGGACAGGGAAAGTAACATTGTCGTCGTGTCTTGTTCATTCCTGCAATAAACTGTTAACTCGTTGTTGTGAACCAAAGTGAAACGGCCCTAATTTTCTCTTAAATCTTCAAGATTTAAACCGTAGGATGCAATATCCTTAATTTTGAGGCCTTACGGCCTCAAAATTGGGCGGCCGATACAAGTGAATGACTTATTTAGTTCTTCAATGCGGGCTTCGGGAAGCCAGTTGATTTGTTTCTGCGATTGTTTGCCACGATATTGCATCTGCCTGCAACAATTCAAAACCAAATGCCCATCAAAATGACACATGCTAAATCAAGACATAAAATAATAGACATCGGACGAAGCTTGGGCAGAACATGAACCTAATTAAGCATTTCTACTGCTCATTTTTTTCGCAAACAAAATTGGGTGGACAGTGTAAATACTGTACAAATGATAGACCAGACCGTAGCAATTACAATAAAAAAGAAAAGAAAAAAGCCAACAAATGAACTGAACAAAATACGGCTTCGCCGTTAGAAAAAAAAGGATTAGAGCTCGTATCCGCATACAGCTATCAAGGAACACGAACAAAAATGGATTAGAGTTCACTCGAACGCAACGAACTATAATTTGAACTCCAATTCCAGGGAACAAGGATTGTTATATGCCAGCCTCCACACAAAATACACACATAGCCACTACAAGATGTAAAACACAGACAAATTTTAAAAAAGCCTGTATAATACACAAATTAAGTGCATGTACATGCACAAACATTAAACATTTCAACTACAAACAGTGTTCACTTTCTGACATAACCATTGAGTAAAACGAATCCTTGTTACCTGGAATTGGAGTTCAAATTATAGTTCGTTGCGTTCGAGTGAACTCTAATCCGTTTTTATTCGTGTTCCTTGACAGCTGTAAGTATGCGAATACGAGCTCTAATCCTTTTTTTCTAAACGGTGTAGCCGTTTTTTGTTCATTTTTATATAATGAATTTGAGGTCGGAATTTCAGATTTGAATTTTGGCCCCCATGCACTAAGGCTCCCTTGTCATTGTGCAGTCAGTCCCTGGCAGGTTTGGGGGAGTAACACTCAAAGGGGGTACCAACCATCAGAGGCAACATTTTTTTATATCTTAGTCGTAAATAATTGTTTTTGATGCCGTTTTATGTCCATTAAAAAGGGTCAATACCATGAAAGTGCGGTTTTTTTTGTAACTATCACAAATGTTTTTTCTTTTACATTAAAAAAAAAAACCGCTTCTGTTGCCCATGCATTCTGAGGAAAAAAATTTAAAAATTAATTATTACTGTTTTAAAAGAACACCCTTTGGTCGAACAGTGGTCATGGAGAATCCAAGTTCTATTAGTAGAATCTGATGAAACTGTGTTATAAAGCAGCGCCCGCCCGCGTCCCTGCACGGAATCGGTCTTTCGCCACAAAAAAAGGTGGTGAGACGTGGGTGTGGGAGGGGAAGGTGATGTGGAGAGATGGAAGTGACACGGTTTTTAGCATAAATTCCGCATTCATGAGCGGAATGACGTAGTTAAAAGCGCTGACAGGAAGGAGAGAGATCACAATCTTGTAACACAGTTTCGTCAGATTCTACTCATAGAACTTGGGATTCTCCTGCGAGAACAAGCTCTTTGGTAAAATCTTCATTTCATGAACGGAATGGAAGTAACTGTTTTTTAAATAAATTTCTTCGAATCTTATGCCATCTGAAGCAAACTAATTCTCGTAAAGTTTGTATTCGGTTACACCGAAGTTAGATGTGCATTGAATATATTTTGTTGGCCTGAAAGTTGTACTTTTTTTTTCAACAGGTTTTACTTGGAGAACTTTGACAATTATCCGAGGTCTCGCAGAGCCATCGTCCCATTTTTAATTTGAAAAAATAAAATTTTTGGAGTTCTACAGTAACAGTTTGGGTCAAGATATTATCGTTACGGTCTTAGCGCTTTCTGTTTATTAGGAAAAGAAAACTACATCAATGTTGAGAGTTGTTAATACCAAGTGAATCATGATTAGTGATAGTGCGGCATTGTATGAATAATGTTGAGCAATACTGATGATTAAAGGGCACCAACTCAAGGTATCATAGTGAGCACATTGGTAGAAAAAATGCATCGTTTTCTAGACATTTGTAACATTAAGCTTTTTTTGAAATGTGTGTTATTTATTAACCAGGCCACAAAACCAGGACCATCAAGATTGAACGTTTGTTGTCCATGTTTTTTTTTTATTTATTTATTTGTATTTATTTATTTTTTGATTTGAAGTTGTCTTCAATTCATGCCCTTTATTTCAGTTTATTATTTATCTTCACTTTTGGCTCTGTTTGTAAGGTATGGCTACTGAATTGGTCCCAAGTAAAATTGGTCACTGTTGGTATCAAAACCAAAAAAGTAAATATCGGCCAGCCTTAGAAAATAGATATTCTAACATTTCTTAGTGTGTTCTAGTTAAGTGACAGCCAAATTTGTCAACACATTAAAATACAGCATCGTAATTGAAGTTTTATTGTTGTATTACTGCTCCTCGAACAACCACTTTCCCCGTGTTTATTTCAGGTACTGTACTGGTTATTGTTGCACCGGTCAGTAAGGCTTTTCTGCAAGTTTATATGACAAATAAGAGTTATATCTTTATCAGAAATATATGTGGCGTTATTGTAATTTGGTGCTGCTAACCGTAATAATTAATTACTTAATGGTGGTGTTGGTGATGTTGACCGAGTGTCAAATGTAATTATTTATTCTGGGGATGTGCTGTTTATCAGCTTCATATCAGTATCGGCCATTGTCGTAGGCCAGTTCGGTAATGGCCGTTACATGTTTGTATGTTTGCCGATGTGCCGATTTACATTGCGATATGCGTTACTAAGTAACAAAATGTTTGTGCCGAGGCAAATGGAGTATGCAGTTAGTCAAAATGCGATAACTTAGCCAGTCGAATATGCCAAATTGATTGCCTTGAGGGATAATAGTCACACAAAATCACGCACATTTCCACAAACTAGACACTTACTCCAGCTGGACATAGGTGTTAAGTGTCTAGTTTGTGGAAATGTGCGTGTTTTTTTGTGAATTTACTTTTTCGGAATTTCATCATGTTCCACAGTATGAACTTCAACGAAGTTTTTCGTGATAATAGTCAGTAGCTTAAACCATTTCCAAGTTATATCAATACAACTGGTAAAACCTTCTTTGTGTAAACGTGGACGTACACTATCAACTGAGCAGCAGTTTACATGTTATTATCGTAGCAAACTAAAAATAACTTTCAAACAAAACCATGCTTAATAAATAGTCAACTCCACTTGATCCTTGGCTGCAAACTCTGCTCAATCCGATTCGAATTCAAATTTATGTACTTGCCCACCTGTAGTTGTGGTCATTGATGTTCTTGCCCCGTGTAAAGCAGGCGACTTCCCCTCAATGCTTGCCATGCAATGTTCTTTCTCTTTGTTGACCTTTCCTGCTTGCTTGGTGAATAAGGGAGGGAAAGGCGACCATTAATTTACAGGAAGACCCCTCAAAATTAAAAAACCTTAACAAAAAAACAGAATTACTAGCTGTTGTGTGACCATATTGCCATGTATTTGCCATTTAGCAATTAAATCAGTAATTACTAATTAGTATTAAAAAGTGATTAAAAATTTATACTGTCTGGTTTATAAAAAAAAAATGCACCTCCAGGAATTTTCTGCTTTAATTTGAAGTGGGTTTCGTAGGTAAAAAAAAATAACCAACAGCTATTTAAAGCTTTGAACGTCCACTGGGTGCGTCCAGTAAAACATTGCGACTACATTAAACTGATTGTATTTTCTGTTAAAACTATCAAAGTTTAGGCCAAGCAAAGTAAAAGGGGAAAAAAATGGTTCTCGGGCACAGTGACTTCAAAAATCAACCAGAGACGAGTATTTTTTTTATTAAGGTACATTGTAACCACATATAAATTGATTTTCACTTAATAATTTTCTCATGATTTATTGAGTTGGCTTTAGGCCCAATAAATAGGTTTCTTTTAAAGTAGTGTGTTGAAACGTCAAAATCAGCCACAAATTAAGAAAGACGGAAATTTGTGTACAGTTTGTCAAAAACCCTAAGAAAAGTAACTCATGCAGTGGTGCCAGAGAACCACTTTTCAGCTTTGTGAGGCTTAGGAATTACAGACAGTCACTTAAGCAAAACCAGAAATTGTCCAAGTTCCACTACTCAAACTTGCAAATTTTTAACTATCTACTGAAGAAGACTGAGTAGATATAGTCGAAAATTTGTAAGATTGAGTAGTGGAACTTGGATGATTTTTGGTTTTGCGTAAGTGACTGTCTGTAATATGAACCTCAACCAAAGTAAATGTGATGAATTGTCGGTATTTTCGGTTACTTTAGGAATTGCAAACATTTAAGTGTGCATTACTTTTGCTGTTACGTGTAAAAAAAAGGAGAGAGTGTGGCAACCATCTTTTCCGAATTTATGATCGTTAGGTATCTAAGTTGGTAGGTTGAAGTCCATTTACTTATGTTTAAATTTCTTAACCAATTTTTTTTTTAATTATGTAAAACTGTAAATAGACATTCTACGTATTACTATCGGTATCGGTGCAGCCATTATTTATTTTTTATTCTTTTACGACCAGAATTTAAAATAAAGGTTTATGAAGTAAAACGAAGGTGTAGTTACGGAGACAAGTAAACAAGTTCCCGTCGTACCATTTGTGAACACTGGATTTCGGTGTAGCACTGGATGCTATGATGAGAAATATTTTACTTAAAGAATAAGATTGTTGGATCAATATTTCTAAAAAAAAAAGTAATAAATTATCGGTCATCTATTGAAGTAGTTATGTCACTGGCAATTCAGTTCCTATAATGTTTACTCTTATTATGTTCACAACAGATTTTGATTATTTTGTGTTGGTTCTTCTTGTCACCCGGGTCAATACATGCGTTGAATCATTAAGCATGGAAATCAATTTAAAAAAAAACATTATTGTGGGAAAACCTCCAGTTAAAAAAAATGCTATGTCAAAAATCTCCATAATGAAATGTTCAAACTAAATGTACTGTGACAAAGAAATAATTTTACTTTCTTCTGCAACACAGGCACTGTATTTTAACTGCTTTGTGTTACAAAATTTGTAAAGAAAGAAACTACCTGGTTCTTGATATGTGTTATACTGTAAAGAGTTTGCACTGTGTACGAATCACAAAGTTAATGTATTGAAGAGTTCATATCTAAGTGCGATCACAGTATATTCTTTGCTATGGCATCTGCACGCTGGCTCTTGAGAGCAGCTTTGAATGCTGATGTAGCTACGTAGTTGAATAGCATATCCATTATGGTACTCCCTCGGTAAGGCTGTACCAACTCAATCATGGCAGATTTTATGGGACAGTATGTAATTGGTTTGACTCGAGGAACGGTTAATTTTCTTCAAAAACTAACCGATGAGTATTTTGACTTTCTGTCAATGGATTTTAAAATTTGAATCAAGAAATGTTTTGTCAGCTTTCCAATGGTCCTACCCAAGTTGATAGCTTTTTTTCCTTTAAAAGTGAATGAAGGAAAGTGTATAATGTAAACAGTGCTGGAGCAAGAGAGGGGCGAAGGGGGCCGCCACCCCAGGCGCCGAAAGGTGAAAGGGCACCGAAAATGCTCCCCACCTCCAAAAAAAAAAAATTGAAAAAAAAAGTTGAACTTTTAATGAATGCTTTTTTGGCGAAGCTAAGCCTAAATGCAGTTGTTCTTGAAAAACTAGTTTGTGAGTTGCAGCAGTATATAGGCACCCTTTGGATACTAAGAAAAGAATGATTCTTAGTATAGAATTCTTTGGATGAATTTGACAATAAATCCTTAATTTTTCGACCAGGTATTTGGTACTTGTTCACAATAAAAATGGTAAAACACTAAAAAAAAAAGTTGGAGCTGCCACAAACAGTAGACGTCACACAGCCATCACGTTGGAAAATCATCCAATATGGCGGTTGTATGAAGTCCACAATTTGTATGAAGTCCACAATTAAAAGTTCAGCTTCCACCTTTTTTAATGTTTAACATTTTTATTGTGAACAATACCCAAATTCGGAATCGATAGTTAAATATTTGTTGCCACATTCATGTTCTTGTTAGTTTTTTTTTCGCCAGTCAGAGGGCACCTCTATCATGAACTAAATACAATTATTGTAATCCTTCATACGTAGACAAATATTTTTGTCTCATGCCTACCCCACCTCACCCCTTCATGATTCGTGTGTTTTCAGTGTGTTAGCATTATCTCTGTGACACCGTTCATTTGGGTAGATTTAAGAAGAGGCGTGTGGGAGGGGAGGTATAAATCTGCTGTATTAATAGCGACAAAGGGGGCGCTCAAAGAGCTACTGGCCCCGGGCGCTCGAACGCCTTGCTCCGGCTCTGAATGTAAAACAGTTTTTCTTTTGAAAGCTTGAAGAAACTATTTATCAAACTGGCCTGATTATAAGAAGTTCTTTTTTGTTCCGTTAACACTGCATTGTCTTATATATTATATTTGCGTTCCAAATCCATAGTTCAGCCCACTTTTGATCTTATATCATTCGAGTAGTTTTTTCGAAAGCTATCCATAGGTTCTAATCAGAAGTAGTAGCTCAACTAGGTTTGTTAAAAATTATGTAACAAAAACTAAAATATAACCAAAAATGACCGTAAAATTTGTCATGGAGTAAACACTTAAAAAAAAAGCCACTGGTAAACAAATCCTGCATGATAAAATAATTGATTTTGATTACCATTAGCTGAACTGTGCTGGGTTAACAACTGTGTTAGTAACAGTGACACTGCCACAATCTTAGTTGAAAGTCACCCACCTCACAATTATGCCTATTTATTTTATTTGTAATTTGTAGGCCGAAAACTACAATTCGCCTGATATTCGGGTCGGTATGGTATCTGATAAACACTCCGAATTGTAGTACTTGGAAACACTGGAAACAATCAAAACAAGTAAAACAATCGAGAAATAATATCCGAATTGCATTTATAATTACTTATCATGTGTTTGATTGGTCTGTATCAGCAAAAAATCAAACCTTGGTACAGCCTTATCCTTCTGTAGAGACCGATTCCAATACGTATCGTGAAAACTGATTTTAAGGTTGCAGTATCAATATTAGAGTTAAAAATGTATATTGTGTTGTCCACTTCACAAAAAAGTACTAACGCACTTGTTCATGATTAAATTTTGGATGTTACATCAAAAATTGAATCATGAACAAGTGTTCTCCTTGGTGGTAGTGTGTAGTAATTTTTTCGTCATGTCTTCCAAATACCGCTGTGACAAATGGTTACCCGTTTTTTTCCCGTTGTTCAGTTGCTCATGATGTACACAAAATGTAAGGCATTAGACAGGTTGTGCAACTATGTGCCCGTAAAATCTATTGGAGTGTTATAACATATTTATTATGTGTTTGGTTGCAGTGTTATCTATATCCCTGTAAAATTGAGGCTGTTTTGCTGTTAGAGCCTGCCTGTGATCATGTTTCCCTTGTTAATTTGAGTATAAAATCATGTTGATTGATTAAACATTTAATCTGTGCTGGGTTGCCTCAAGAGTTCTTTTGACTTATCCAAGATGATTATAGCAGAAAATATTCTTGAGATCTGCCGGTTTCTTACTATTCTAAAATACTTACCATCATTATGTGCTAAATCATTTCGATTTGCTCTTTTAATTGCCCGGAAGTAAATTAAACACCTGTTTGATTTATTAAAACGTTTCAATGTTGAGTTTAACTTCTCAACCGCTTGGAGTGCTGGCATCACATCTTAAATCATGCAAATATATTGCTAGCCTGCTCACTTTCGTTTCGGGCATTGTCCAGGAAGGACGTGTGCACGTCGTGCTCTATTATTAAAGTAATCTTCACCGGCGATCGTCACTTCACCATGGAATTCGAGATCAAATCTTTGCTACCCTCTGGGCTGGTTTTTCATAAGTACTTGTCAAAAAACACCCAAAGAATTGCACCCAGCGTGCCGTACGCACAAAGAATATAATTTTCAGGAAGTTCAATGCGAAATCTGCGAACTGTATGATGAACAGACTGTTAAAAAGATTTTGCATACTTGGAAAAAGACTGACCAGAAACGTGAACAGTAAGCAAAACTTCGGAATTCGGCTGGAACACCACCTACTTCGGTGTTTAAACCCCCCTCAATCGACCCCTGTATCAGTTTAGCATGGACATTAATGTTCCGATTGTATTTTTGTCTGACGAGACAATTGTGCAACACAGCGGCTCGGTGTCTCAGCCCATCAAGCTACCAGACGGTATGCAAAAAGTATTTATTACGCCTTCGGATTAGTCGCAGGTTGGAAAAGAATCTCCACTGTCTCCAAGTAGCATGGAAGAGGTTGTCACCGCAGTGCGAAATGCGATGAAAGTCGACACGAAAAATTTTATGGATGCTGTTAGGGTTGATATTAATGCTGCAAACCATAAAGACGTGGACGATCGTTTCTCCCCATTTAAGGAAAAAATTTTTAAGGTAGCTGTTTGGGTTGGTGCAAAAGAACTAAAGGCACAATTGCTGTCTTCGCATTCTGAAGAGCTGTTAGGCCAAACGGCTGAAGCTGCAGCGGTGCCGCCATTTCTGAACGCAAATGCACAACATTCTCCCAAGTCGGCGGCACAGCTTGGTAGAGACGTTGGTACTGTGTTAAAAAAAAAGATGATCCCTCTAAAATAAAGAACTCGCAAGCAATAAGAGCGGATCATGGAGGGAAGGAGAAAAGCAAAATGGGGTCATAAGTGACAGTCCCTGAACAAACGGGCACGATCCGACCGAAGTGCAGAGGACAGAGCCTAAACGTTGCAAATAAATTATAGCACGTTGAAAAAGTGGATGCAGCTAAGATGCATGAGAAAAAATGTAGTTAAAGCTCAGACTAAAAAGTAACTGTTCGTTGGAAGTTGGCCTTAAAAAATCTGTTGAAAATGTCACCGATTCAAAATCAAGAAAGCTGACCCCCTTTCTGAGCTGCAGAAAAAGATGAAACGCCTTCAGGAAAAAATTGACTCGTTGGCGACGGAAAAAGTTGTAAATCAAAAGCCATCAGTTGATAAAACTGCTTATCCTGCACGGTCGAAAAAAAATCAGGTTCGCCGAAAACGTCCAAGAAGGATACAGCTCATCGTGAGGTCGCCGGTTTCGAATCCTAAGTGCGGGGATCGCCAGTTCACCAATGTTCGTCTCGATCACACTCTTCACCGCTTCGCCATCGTTCTAAACATCACCATGGATCGCCAGTTCGCGTCAAGGAGAACTTGCATAATTACTCTTTGCAGTGGGTGGCTTCGCAATATCGCCACAAATAAATTGGACCTCTCTTTCTCCAATGCCCTCGAAGGGCTCAGCATGAGAGGCAGTCTCGTTATAATTTGTTTATGAAACAGAAGCATTCCTTGCCGACTCAGTCTTATCCCTGTGCCAACTCTCCTTCTGTGTCTGCAGCAGCCAAACAGCACAAAGTTTCTTTTGAAGAGAGGGGTAACCAGAAGAATTATTCTCATTTCTGCAAAGAGTTTGTGCCTCCGGAGGTAAATCCTTTGGATCCTCCTGCTGAAGCATATGTTCAACATGGGAGACACCCAATTTTCTTCCATTCGGAAGTTGCATTCCGTCAGTTGCTTGTCAAGTCATTGACAAGGAAGGATGACAGGCCCATTTCTGTTGACAGGCTCTTCCCCCTCATGATCCACGGCAGAGGAAGTTGTTTTTCCGTTCAAAAGGGAAGGGCGCGCCATCTTAAGGCCAATACACCACGTTTGATGACGCGGAGGACATTACGCCAGCACAACTAATGAAAGTGAACTCTAATCTCAAGAATCCTGCTTTCATTTTTGTCCGAACTGTATACTACGAAGAGGATAAAGCTATTCTTCATTGGGCAATACGTGCGAATTCACATGTTGAGATTTTTTTTTTTGCCTCTGCTATGGCCATGCAATCCCTTGTCAAGGAGAAACCGGACTTGGCAGAGCACCAGTTGGTCGAGAATTTCAAGAATTTGATGAAGCGAGCTGCTTCTTTGCACAAGGACAGTCTGGCGTGGAGTTCACGGTTATTACTTAACATGGTCTTTTGTCGTCGCGATTCTGTCCTTCAGTCGGCATTGAATACCCAAGTTGATGTGTTAGACCAGTTACGTTTGCTCCCTATACACAAGTCTAAGGACCTTTTTGGAGGAACGCTGCTACCTTTGTCGCCTGAACTTCAGGAGAAGGCAAAACCGCCTCAGGCACCAAAACCCCCTGCTCCGAAGAGAAGAGGCTAGGGAGCTTCAGCACCCCGATGTTACTTCAGCAATGAGTCACACCCGCCACAGAGCAGAAGGTTAAAAAAAAACATGGAAATGTGGCAATGCTTGAGAAAACGGTGTCAGTCGCCCTTTCCAGGGAACGCCCCTTCAGTTTTGTGGAAGAGGAAGGAGATTTCACAATCGACGCGAATCTCCCCCGTTTAACTGACATGTGGGGGAAAGGACAGAAGAAACTTCTTCAATTGGACGTCTATTATCGACGACGTCTTCACTCTCTCGGTCATGAGGAATGGCTACTGCCCACCCTTTCTGCCCCTTTCCGCATTAACGAAGGAGCCTCCGGATTAGATCACAAGCTGTCCCTTCGACCCGAGGCTCGAGCAAGAGATTCAGGTTCTGCTGGAAAAAGGAACTGTGGAAGAATGCAAATGATAGGAAAAAAAGGAGGCGGCAAACGTCTCCTTTTCAATCTTCAAAAGCTGAATGGACACCTACCGAAAGAACATATCAAGATGGAGACGATGCAATCCATACGAGAGGTGCTTCAGATGAACGAGTTTACAATCTCTATCAATCTGGAAGACGCTTATCTCCATGTGCCTTTGCATTCCACGATCAAACATTTCTTCGGGCTTTACATAGGAGGGAAGTCTTATCAGTTCAGGGTTCTCCCTTTCGGTCTTGCGACCTGCCTCATGTCTTACTGCCCTTCTTCAACCAGTTCTGGTTTCTGGCCCATTTGCATAAAGCCAACATTTGCTCCCATGCGTATCTGGATGACTGGCTTCTGTGAAATCAATCGCAAGTGAGGCTTCTACAACAGACAGAAGAATGCCTTCAACTGTATTTAAGGTTGGATTTGTGCGACGAAATCCAACCTTAAATACAAAGATAAAACCAACTCTCTTGTTCAACACCAGATAAAGACAGGGCACACCCCAGATCTTCAAAATATGCAAAACAAGAAAATAATTTTTCATGCACAAACACTTTGTATCCTAACACAACGACCACCAGTCCACAATCATTTGATGCCTAATAATAAAGTTTTCGAAATATGTACCGATCCTTCACAAATTTGGAATCGCAAATTTTTCCCACCAGGGCCACCCCACATAAATAGCCACCCCCTCCGCTCTAAGAATCACTTCTTCCCTGCTTCGTTAGGGAGAGGTCGTCCAAGCTTCAGCGCTGACTGGGCTTCACTTTTTATCTTTTTACCTTTAACTGCTCTGGCTTGAATGAAGCAAGCAGTCTGCATTAAAGACTGTCCTTGTGAGGATACACAATACACTAGTCTGAGAAAGAAAGAAAAGACTACTGCCCCGACTGGGACTCGAACCCAGGACGTCCCGTTTACTTGCTTTTCTTTAAAATGTGACACCATTTAAGTGTATCTTGTGACTTGTAGCTTATGCTAAAAAATGTTTATTGCTTGACAACGGGATGATAAATCCCGAAACGTCGCATTTTACTGTATACACGTGAACTAACTACTTTTAATGCTTTTATTCTTTCAATGGATTCGTTACTAACACTTCTGTATGGATGAATATCTTTTTATGTTGGACATTTTTTCCATCTTTCTACTGTAAGGTTTGACCTCGGTCTCCCATGTTATAGCCGAAATTACGATGCCTAATTTCTCCGCTGCCTTTTTTATATTGTGCACTCAAATTTAGTGTATAAGCTTCATTGGACTTGATGAACATATGTACCAACTTTTATTAATTTCCGATTTGTCACTTCGGAGATCTGGACTGGAATCGTGAGTTTCATTTTTGGCTTGAACTTGTTCTTTGGACACGTTTATACAATGGTCTCTACAGACTAAACCATTTGTCGTAGAAAGCTGATTCTTAAATCATTTGAAAGATCTACCTTCCGGAGATGTGTCCTTTATAGAAATAGAAATTTCGATTGGTCATCCCGTTCCGGAGTTACGGGGCTCTGAACGATCCGTTTTATTGTTATACATTGTTTTTATGCAACAATGCCAATGAGCAGATGGAAAGCATAAGCAAATGCTAACAATGATGGTGAGCCAACAATTTACTCCGTGTGAAGTGGAAGCCTTATCCTTGTTACGAATCGATTCATACTGTATAATGATTTCACTCCATTCTCCGTGTTAAAGCTAAAGTGTCCATTGCCCATTTGGGTTGCCGTCCTATATTAAAAAATACGGACAAAGCCACTGATAGATCGCAGCGGACAAACCAATTTTAAAAATAAATGCTTACACTGAATGAGCGAGCGAAATTCAGTGCAGTTTGCAACGAGTGCAGACAACCAGCTTGGTATGTCAAAGTATCACGAATTAGAAAACAAAAACGATCTCTTAAGGTAAGGTTTAACTGATCCGAAGTCAAAACAGCAAAGGAACACAAGTAAAACTTTCCTGTAAGGTTACACATACCGCAGTGTTCCTGTACTGGTTAGTCCATGTGAAACCTTACTGCTGTATTCAACCATCAGACACGTAAATAAAATACACTCGGTGTTACCTCTGAATTGTGTGTGCTAAAGGTGCTGATGACGGTTGCTCATTGTGACCAGTCAACTAAGAGTCTAGATGAGCAGTTCTATACCTTACTGGTTGCAAAAAGAGAATTTCTTTAACCAGCTGTACCCTGGCGTAACGTAGGGTTGTCTAGCTGCTTCCTGTATCACTGATGCCCCCCCTTCCCCATTCTGCCATTGTGTGGTCAGATTTTCCCTGTCATGTCCCACACCCCCTGCCTCAGTATGCTCCAGACATGATGAATTTGCTGCATGTATCTCATCCCAACTAAGTGTATTATACATACAAAGAATTTGTATTGTCTGTTTATGAGAACTTGTAATTGTTGATGCGATGAGGAAACTCCGCTGGGGGTAAATGAATTTTGCAATTGAATTGACAAAATAACATGTCGACCGAATTACTGTGGTTATCAGCCGCTCTTCGAGGAGTCCATGTTTACGTTTTGTACGCTTAGATTTCAAAGTAAAGGATATTTACCGTTCCAATATCCTTGCAAATTTTCGACAGTCAGATTTTCTGGAGTTGGAGGGGCTCAGAACGACTGTCTTCATCAGGCTACCACATCACCGCTTACTTCGTCGTGAACGTTCGTCTGCTGCTATCGTTCGTTGGAATGCGGCGTGAGGCCATAGCCTCCGTAACTTGCAGGCCAGTGCACCATTTCTCCCGCGGCAACTTATTAAACTCTCCTCTCAGAAGGAACTGAATGTTTGGGTTTGACGGTCCCTGGATATTCATCAGCACAGCCTTCTCTCGGCTGTGGTGTTGAATAGCCAGGAATTCTAGGCTTCTAAGATGCACATCATTGTTAGAGTTGGACTTGAGGAGTGTCACAGTGCCTTCCCAGTTGATTTGGTGTCTAGTTCCTGCTGAGAGGAAAGTTTAATAAGTTGCTACGGGAAAAGTGGTGCGCTGGCCTGCAAGTTACGCAGGCTATGGCCTCGCGCCGCATTCCAACGGACGATAGCAGCAGACGAACGTTCACGACGAAGTAAGCGGTGATGTGGTAGCCTGATGAAGACAGTCGTTCTGAGCCCCTTCAACTCCAGAAAACCTTGACTGTCGAAAATTTGCAAGGATATTGGAACGGTAAATATCCTTTACTTTGAAATCTAAGCGTACAAAACGTAAACATGACTCGAATTTTCAAAGTAAGCGATGTGACATTTTTAAATCTTCGAGGAGTGAGATACAATAATGACAGAAGTTGAATCTTTCCAAGGAAGACGACTGATAACTTATTTACCACTTAATTTCACGATCTCAGTCCGACAATAATGGGAATCTCGTGTAGTAGTACAAAGAATGAATCGTGCTGGCATTGTTTTGCCCAGAAAGCTCGACTGTGCGGGCAACTATGTTTACGTAAAGATGTAATTATTGACAGCATTGTAAATAAATAAATAAATAAATAAAAACTTCGTTGCAGGAGCAACAGGAAAGGCAAGGGCCCTGGCGGGTCTCTGATAGCCAACCTAAAAGAGATAACTTTAGAAATGTGAACAAGAGAACGTGGTGGAGGGGTTAGAGTGCAAGATGAAAAATAAAATTTGGTTTGTAAAAGGTTAAAAAATTTTAAGCATGGTCGTATAGGCCATTTGTCAAACATTAAAAATGTAGGAATAATGAAAAACTAATGAACAAGTTGGGACAACAAGACCCAGAATTAGAGTGCCCGTGGGTGACGCTGCAAGAATTTTTCTAGATTCACTTCGGTTAGAAGCCTGTGAAAGCCCTGGACAGTAGTTGAAGAAACAACCGACTCCGGAAGTGAGTTCCATACCTTTACCACTCGCACCGAGAAGAAACTATTTCTACAATTCAAGCGTCCCGGCGACGGTGCGAGCTTGAACGAGTGACCTCTTGTGAAATTCACATGACTGAGCTCGAAGAACGGTAGTGCCAACGGCAGAAATCCACGCACTATTTTAAAGGTCAAGACAAGGTCGATCCGCAGTCGCCGCAGCTCGAGTTATTCAAGATTAGCAATTCCAAGACGCTCAATGTATGGGACATTTCTGAGGCCCGGCAGGGACTTCGTGAACTTCCGTTGGACCGACTCTATACGGTCGATGTCCCGTAGTAGTGACGGAGACCAAACCGGGCTGGCATACTCCAAAATTGGGCGCACAAACACCCTGAATGCCCACACCCGAAGCTTAAGATTACCAGTGGAAAAACAACGATTAACTACGGCCATACGTTTGAAAGCTGTTGCAGCAATTTTTGTGCAGTGTAGACTAAATTTCAAATCTGGACAAAACCAAACACCAAGGTTAAGTTGTCGTTGAGTTTCCATTGCCGAAGCAGAAATGGGGGGTCTTCGGAATTGACTAACAAAAACTTGGTGGTTAATTCGTCGGATGGTATGACAATGAATGTGTAATAATTTGTTTAGGTTTGAAACAACGTTTCGTTTCGTTGTTGTCTGATGGGTCAGTTTTTTATTTCCATAGTACCTAAAGGGGCGTTTTGTAATTGAGTAAGAAGGCACCGAAACAAGTAACTTTCGTCATTATGGCAGCGAGCTCTTCATGGTGCTGTTCTTAAATTTTAATCAAGACTGCTATTTCCTTTTTTTAACATCAGAGCAGGCTATCGCTACTCCTGTACCTCGGTAGTACACCACTCATTACAGCCTCGTTTCATTGTTAAAGGAGATCTGAAATCGTGAAACTGAGTTAAAGTTTTTATTGCGATATTATCAATTTATCAATAATCGTGCCGCCCCTAGTTTGGGATGGCATTGATGACAAAGCTGTAGTAATGTTGAAAGTTCTAGGAAACTATTACGCACAATTTCAGTTCACAAATACTATACCAGTTTTCTGCAAATTTTCGACAGACTGGCCACACGTCCGTCTTCATCAGGCACTATGATTGCTAAAACTTTTTTCTACGACATCAGAATCACTTTTTTGGCGCGGCCTCCCGTGTTTGTTGGGCACGTTGTTGTTTTAACAATTTGACAGCAGCTTGTTAGATTATTCTCTCAGGAGAAAACGGATTTCCGGGTTTTACCAATCATAGTGCCTGATGAAGCCAGACGTGTGGCCAGTCTGTCTAAAATTTGCAGAATACTGGTATAGTATTTGTGTTCTGAAACTGTGCGTAATAGTTTCCTAGAACTTTCAAAATTTAAAATGAACTTTCAGAGTAATAATGAAAATGTAAATGAAAATGTTAATGTAATGTAATGTTGAAATGTAAATTCCCTACCAACAACTATACATTCTGGTTCCATACTGGTCAGTATACCACTTAAAAAAAACTAATGCAATTCTAGCCATGTTTTCATATTGATACTTTATTCTGCAATGTATTTCACCAGCATCGCCAGGAAAAAAAAATGATTTTGTAATTACGACCACTACTAAAACGTTAAAATCATTTCAGTTCCAGTAAAACAAAATCATAGTAATAATAAACACTTGAGACATCTATGTACATGGTATACAATATACAAGTTCCGCTTATGACTTGGGCTTTTTACTGCTTGCATGGTAATCATCTACATCGTCGCCGTCGTCGTCACATTTCCGCTTGCGACTCTTGGGATCCATGCACTGACCTTCATTTTCATCACCAAACCTGTTTGAAACCAAGTCTCTTTCATGTTCTCCTTTCACTACATCGTCCTCCAGCATTTCTTTGTCGCCACATGGCGGCATCATTTGTTCTTCGATATCTTTGGAAGATGTGCAGTCAACATCCACTTCCAAGGAGGATGCTGGAAGCACAATGACATCTTCGTCACTCCCACTTCTTGAGGCAGACTTACGCTCGCGCACTTGACTCTCTTCCCGGCTGCGAATCAACTCGGCCATCAGGTCAGCAAACTTTTGGTCATACTCTAGCAGTTTACGATTAATTTCGTTTATTTTCCCATCCTGATCAGAAATCTTAACGGTCTGCTCGGAGAAAACTTGGTTTTGTTCCAGTATCAGTTTTTCTTGTTCCTGAAGTTTTTTCTTTTGTTCTGTGACCTTAAAGAAAAAAGTAAAAGTCAAGCAGTGTAGTATTAACTGTACTACTTAAGACGGAAATGAAAAAAACCACAAGTCGTACAGGATATCGCCCACTTTCCAATTATGAGATCAACAATGCAGGGGCGAGCCTTTTGTTGTTCTCTGTACGAGCGATGTGAGCGTTATCCCACTTATCACCTGAATTCACGATGACTACAACACGTTTTAGCACAACAAGCACAGCTGTGTCCGATTTTCAGTCCTCTACACCAAACAGAGATATTTACGTTGCCTTTTGCACCTAAGTCCCAGACTGAGCGAGGAATTGAACCAAAGGCTGAAGTACTACCATTTCATTACACCAGTTTCATGCATTTCATTGTTTTATTATTTTTATTATCTTTATGAAGATTGACAATTGGTATTGGCCAAGCTTTAAACTACGATGCATTATTTTATTATTTTTAAAGAAACACTGACAACGTTACCCGGCTTTTCCCTGCACTTGTCCCTCACGTTTGGCGATGCCATCGGGGACCATTGTGTCCCTGGTAGGTCTAACCTTGGTGGTAAGGCATTCGTGACCCCAACCCTATGCCATCAACCCTTCCTCTGCAGCCATGCCATCGTTCTCGTTTTAAACTTTTACCTGTTTAACTTTTACTGTATATAAATGTTTTAGATTTAACATCGGACGGCAGGCAGTGACCACCCAGTCCTTGTCGCTCCGGTTGCGTTTGCAACAAACCTATTATTATTAAATAGGTCTGCATCCGTATTTATTTATCGTGTCGAGTCCATTTGGCTCTCCGTCCTAATTAATGAAACTATAGCTGTACATACTGATGCGACCCGAGAACTTCGCACTCGTACTAAAAACCAAGACCTAATGTAGTATCCATGGGTAGCTGGAACTTCATTGTTGCAGCCATTGTTGTAGAGGACGGAGGATGGATTCGGGGAAATAGGTGAAGTATAACGTATTTGAATGTGGAAAGATTTAGTGCCGGTTAATATTCCTAATGGTTACGTAAGCTCTCTTTGCAACTAACAACTACGTATGTTAAAGAAAGTTTTTTCTACACATGGTAAGAGAAAGCAGTGTTAAACTCCTAAATTGTTATAACACTACAGCTAAACATGAAGAACAGTAGGCAAAAAGAGTACAAAATGTAACTGAGCCTCTGACTGAAAAAACAAATGTGCCATTCCGGTTACATTAGACTGGGAATCGTGCCTTTTATGGTTTAACATACACAGGAAAATTCGACAATTTCAACCAAACAACCAACCAAAGTTTATTAAAAAGCTTGCATTTCATAACCATAATAAGGTGAGTTGTTATAAAGAGCTTTGGATAGTTTGGAGAGAAGGCATTTTTTACGTTTCACCGATTCTGCTACTAGACCTGTGATCCAGAAGTTTGTCCCCCACTGTTAGCACTGCAACATTTGTCTACATACAGCTATACAGTATATAACAATGATGCTTCATTATTAAATGATAGGTTAGAGAATACAGTTATGGCAAGAGGCGAGTTGCTCTGTGTTGTAGAGTTTCCAGGAAACGAATGTCCTTTGCCAGGTAAGCATGAGGGTAGATGTTGACTTTTAAGATATAAATATGAGAAGTTACTTTGAATCTTGATGTAGCAAGAAACTGAACACTAAATTTATGCTTCTCAGTGATAGCAGAGTTTTAACTTGCTTAGAAAAATACCTCAGACGATCAGCACAACTGTGGCCATGTTTATGGAAAATGCTCCAATGCATTCCTGTAACCCAACAAAAGTATCCCATTTTCGCACAGTAGTTTCCTATTTTAATGTGTATTTTTTTTTCATTCTATCTGATTTTTGGACCATTTTGGTTACCAGGTTACGGAACATTTTCAATAGATGTCCGGCCCACACTGCGTCAAATTGAGTTGTCCGTTTTAATGTTTTTCTCCCTCCTGCTCAACTGTTCACAGTGGAACACTCCCTATCCAAGAAGTGGGGGAATTGGGGGAATTGGTTCATATCGAGAAGATACATGTAAACCATCATGCATTTTTATACTATGTGTGTTTATCTTTTTCATCATGTGATAAATTTAGAAATTTCTTTGTCATTATAGTATTTTGTAAATTGATAAGCACATTTAATTTCCGCGATAATACTAGGCCCGATCTTGTGGTGAATTTTGTTGCGATGAAGGATATGGCAGCTGAATTCGATAACGCATTCCCATGGCTCGTGTATAGACACAATTTATAATAAAAATTCCAATGGAGCACGAAAATATGGGTGCAGAAATGCAGCCCGACTTTGTGGCATAAATACGCACTACATATGTGGCCGATGATCGACTGCTAACTTACAGCAACCTTGTGCCAACATATGAACACGTGGCTAATGAAATAGTTAAAAATTGTTCTTTATAGGAGAAGTTCCTTATACGGAGGTTCACTACTATGTATTAAAAGTTTAATTATTCAGTAACATAACGTGTTTCTCTGTTAAGGATATACTGTACCTTTGATTTGTACTCGTTTAAGTCTTTCTTCATTGTAGCTACAACATTGTTGGTCTGCTTGATGCTCTGCTGTATTTTGCACAGATCTTGTCGGACGCCTCTTGGCAGAGGCAAGGGCCGAGGTGGACTACCAAACATGGTGGATGGACCTAAGAGTTAAAAATGTCTAGATGAACAATCCTTTCTTTTATAATCTGTTATACCTATTTGAACTTCGGAGTAGCTTTTAGAAATGGAAACACTTGTTTAAAAAAAGCTATTATAATATCGACTACACAACCGGAGACACAATATGTAAAAAAAACCTTTCACGTTTACTGTGGGCCAAGCTACAATTTACACAGCAAAAGGAATTCCATAACCCATGGAAGTATAAAACATATGGCCCCCCCCCCCCCATATTTTGAAAATTTTGTTTTATTTTCACGCCAACCTGTCTTCCCAATTACTCCTATTCATTAAACGGCCAGAAATAAATTTATGTGCCCGTTCTCAAATCATTCTAAGAGTATATCGGAGTTATTCATAAGGCAATCACTATTTCAAGAGAAAATAGTAGTCCAACATTGCTATCTATACAGGGTGTCTTAAAAGTCAGGGGTCACCCAGGTGATATATCCAGGTAATACACTGGGTGTTCATGCTGATATAACGGGGATTTTTAGCTTTGTTCATCATAAGAAACGAAGGCATGCCATCAGCATGAACAAAGATAAAAATCCCCGGTATATCAACATGAACACCCGGTATATCACCTGGGTGACCCTTTACTTTTGGGACACTCTGTATGTAAAAATTGACGAGCTTCGAAGGCGCCAGGCATAGTCCACTTGGCAAATCTTGGTGGCATTGGCAAAATTCTTGGCCCTTATTTTAATGTAACAACAAGGGATCGACCAAATCTACTCCTACCAAAGCCGTATCGTATCCGGATAATTCAGAAGATTTGCCGGATCTGATTTGGACCTTAACTGAATCCCGCCATAAAACTCTCTTTCGGCCGTTGTATTTTAGTATAGAGACTGAAGTTTCTACCTGAAAGATAGAGTAAATTTTACAGACTGAGTAAACATTTCTGCAATTTGTTCATTGGTTTTCCCCTCTTACTTCTGAACAGTTTATGCTAGCCATTTGAAATTAGCGCCGTTGCAAAACTAGAGAAAATGTGCTTCAACATGTCGCAGACGAACGGTCGTTACGAAGTAGTGAACTGTGTTGTTGTGGAGCCTGAAGATGATAGTCGCCTGAACCATTACACCTCCAGGACTGCTGACTATCGAAAATTTGCTGAAATATTTTTATTTCGTGTGATTGTGAAATTAAGCGTGATATAAGGTGTTTTTTCAACTTTAAAAATGCTTAGAATAGAATTTCGAAATTGGCCAAATATTAGCAAAATTAATGAAAAATCACCTAAATAGTAACAATTTTGCCGAACGTGAATCGAATCTGAATCCCAATGATTTGGCTTCAGATTCGATCGATCCCTATTTAACAAACTTCTCCACCTTTTTCCACCAGCGTATTAGATTTTCCTACCAATAGTAGGCAATGACTTTTCCATGAGACTACTTTTCAAGCAGATGTAACAGTACCATCTACTGGCAGAAAAATCAAACAAAATTTTAAAAATGAGAAAAACACTGGGATGGCTCTATCCCCCGTGTCCGTACTCTGGAATGGCCCTTAGGAATGTTGACCATTTGACCACAGAGAACATTATTATCAGGATAGCTAGTTGTGTTCAATCAGTACTCTAAACAGGACACTAGAAAGGGTAGGCGTAAATAATAAACAAGGTAAGTTAACCTGAGTCTTTAATCAACACTCTCTCCTTCTACAAAGTATGGACCACACTGGTCTATTAATTCGACATGAGAGAAAAATGAACGATCGACGCGAGGAGTAGCGATTGGCATTACGGTAACTACTTATTGTTGGAATAATTACCCTAGCGGTAAGTTAAATTTTACCGGCGTTGATCAACTAAAGTACGCTAGTATTAATCATAAGTATAATACTAATTACTGCATGAATACTATTTATAATAACTCTAGTTATAGCCGAAGCTACGCAAATGAATACTTAGGTCTATAAGAACTTGGATGTGGCTAACGAGCGGTGTATTAGCCTAACGCTGCAGTCGGCGTTCCGTCGCTGGGACGGCTCTATCTCCCGTGTCCGTACTCTGGAATGGCCCTTAGGAATGTTGACCGGCGTGCACGATTTTAACAATATTGAAGCGCAGAAGGAACCCGAATGTCTCGCTGCATTCCTGGGTCGCGTTTTATATGCGATTGTTATCTCGGCCACATCAATCACTGTCTAAGCTGATTGATTGGATTTACTGAGAATTTTAAAGACTTGATAGCTCGAACCCTTCACTTAATTAGGGAACCGCTGTGCCTGTCAGTCAAAGTCTTGTCTCGTACTGGAAGTACATTAGTCAGTTCTTAGTATTACTCCATTAAGAGTCTTTACCTTAATTAACCTGTCGTGCGGGTGTTCGTTTAACAATGATTGTTATTGTCGGAACTGGACGATCATTAGCGCTGATCTATTTTAATTGAATTCTCTTTGTAGAAACTATTAGGAGTTCTCGGAGTCAATTAATAACTACTCTGATAAGCTAGTGTAAAGCAATGCCAATCCTTATCTCTTACAATAAGTAATTATGGTGGTTTGGTTTCTCGGAACGCAACTCCTAGGTCGTATTTGAAAAGGCGTAGCTCCTATCTTATCTGATCAACTGGAGCCTTTTAATCTGTTATGGATTAATATTGGATTAATCTATTAATGATTATATGATATATATATGTGTTTTCATGCATAATTAATTAGATGTATTGTTTCTGTAATAAAAACTAATTAGGCTTAATTAAAACCCTTACACTATTTGCCTAAATGAAATTTTACATTATCTGTAAATTTTAGCATTCTCTTTCGGAATGCATGTTTCCCTAGAGATTAAAAGTCTAATTGTAGCCAGGTCGCTAACCTTAGTACGCATGCACGTACTCCTATAAAAGGGCCGACAGGTAAAAGCCATCATCTTTCTAAAGCGACCAAGATGGCGGCCGTGCATTGCATTGTTGAGGAGTTACGACATCTTGAACGAAGGACTATATTCAGCGAACAAAAACCATTTTTAACATCAATTTTGGTAATTAAAAGATGATACTGGATTAGACATAAGAAAATATACGTTCCAAAATACCTAATTTAATCGGAATTACACCTCTGTTGTACGCAATTGAATATTTTTTTTTGTAACGAGGTTTTGAACTGAAGTGACGATATATCGTTCGTCGGGCGTTTTACACATGGTTTTGATGCGACGATATATCATCATTCGAACCTGAAAAGGGTTAAGCTTTAACTTGGAATAGGTATCCTTGATTTTGCGCCATTCCAGCTGAAATGAGTGCAAGTCAGGAACCGTGGTCAGTTGTGTGGCTTGGCCACAGTGAATCGGTGAATTGATGTTCGTGACGGCCATCGAGTCCAGTCGTGAGCGAAGCAGACAGAGCAGGAGAGCAAAAGCCTTTCAGGGAAAGATGTCGGCAGAAAGCCGCTTCGCAGGAAGATGACAAAGATTATGATCGCTTGGGTTGATCACGGCACGAAAGACAGACAAGGAACTGGCAACGGATGACAGATAATGACACCGGGGTCAGCAACAGCAGATGAGTCAGCCGCGCTGGAACTTCCTGGGCGATCTTGACATCAAGCATCGTTGCTGCGAAATCTTGCTTTCGTTTTTGCGAGAAACAGGGCGTGTACACGGGGTTACAGCTAGATAGAGAAAATGTTTTTGCCTGTCGGCCCTTTTATAGGAGGACTATGCGCATGCGTACTAGGGTTAGTGATTTGGCTACAATTTGACTTTTAATCTCTACGGAAACGCATTCAGAAAGAATGCTAAAATTTACAAGCAATGTTTATGTTCATTGGCAATAGAAACTTTTATTTTGCCTGAGAAGTACAAAACAGTAATTCAAGAATGAAAGTATGGTTGGAACTAGGGTGGTATCTGATCGCTTTCGAACCTCTTTCGTTCAATGAATATTGAAAATATTCCAACAACGAAACAAAAACAAGAATAAATGCTTTCGCAGTAGTTTGTCTTGCAACGGTCCAAGAATTTCACCTCTAGCGTTGCAATACGAATGCCCCGTCTGTCCCTATTAATTCACTGAAAGTAGTTGACAGTGAAAACTCTCAAAACTTAAATACCATACCTGGTAATCCAAAAGTCCCTTGAGGTGATAACGTTAATCTTGTTGGTGTGTTAATCATCCGTTGCTTGATGACGGGAACAATTTTTTCGTCAAAGTGTTCCATAGCCATTGACGAGATATCTCGTAACTCCTGCAGTATCTCGTGGGCACGAGGGGGAGAATTTGTGCGCTGAATGTATCGCAACACTCGATAGATTTCGTCGATAACCTAGTTTCAAAAGGAGAAATAATGTATATTAAAGAAATTATTGAAATTATACTTATATTTAAAGGTAGAGTGAATAAGAATATTCTTTACCTTTCCTGGAATGAAGCAGCAAAGGTTGGTGTCCACATATTTCATGAACGTCATTCCAAGTAATGACAGTCTTGTTTCTATAGCTGTCAGAATGTCACAATGCCTCGCTAGAGGATGGTTTCTCCGTTCAGATTCACGGCGTGGAAGCTGAGCTTTAACTTTGCGCAGACATTGAGCGTGGTAACGGTCGACGGCAGTGAAACCTTTGTTGAGCAGGGATTGGCATATCCGATCAAATGCTTTGCAAACCTGGAAAGATAAATACAATAATTAGACGCGGAATGCTCGGCATTGTGATTGCTATCACAAATCTAACAAATCCAGTCTTTCTTTTAACCAAGTACTTACGTTCCACAAATGAAATGCCATTAATTGTTGTTAAGGCTGTTCACTACCGATATTGGTATCGTATCAGTTGAACATGTGGTAATGGTCAAATACATATATATTTTTGAAATTTCTACAAAAATTAACGAACCTTTGAATGATTTTAAGGCTTACATTAGTACTTGTGATAAAATCACTAAATTACAAAACGTTCTATCTCGTAAGGTCAGAATCATCACTACTATGCCGATATTCGATGGTACATCCACACAACTATGTTCTACAGGCAATTGTTCTTAAATTCAAGAAGTATTTTACAAAATTCTGGCTCACATCTTGTCTCGTGTCTTTTGAATCTGGCGGTTGTTGACGCCATGGCCCACCGCACTTGAAAGGCTAACTCCAATTCTGTAGCAGACGCTCATGGAGGTCACGCATCACTAAATACTTCATGGCTGGGGCAGAAGGGCCTTGTTCCCTTCACATGTGCCTGAACCACAAGTGACGTCATGGGATTAAGTGTTTTGTACTTTATAGTGATTTTATCGCGGGTTATAATAAACTCTCATAGTAGAAATTCCGTTTGTTTGTTCTTACATTAGTAGCTTGAGCAGTTAAAGTTGTTTCCAGGGCTGTGCAGATACCACGGTATCGGAATTGGATCAATATCAGCTAGCAGTATCGGTAAAACCTTATTTTTTAATAATTCTGCCAAATTTTGGTAGATTTTGACAATGAAATGCACCATATCAAACTGCTTTTTTCCAGAACTTGCGAAAGGTGCAAATTTCAAGTCGGTTTCAAGTTATGTAACAAAGACGATAAATAATTCCACAAAAGAAACTAAATATACATACACAAATAGCTGTATATTATGTAAAGGAGAGAAGAAAACAAGCCAAACAGTGAAAGTCATACCCTAAAAATAACGTAGAACAGTTTAAGCCACCTTTATTCCTTCATAACAGTGGCGATAGAACAACATTCTTGACAACAAAACTGGAATCTAAGTGGAACCGCACAAAAGCAAATCGGACAGAGCTTAGTTCGTCCCCTAAAGATCAGTGGTGTGACACGTGAGAGGGAGGTTTGAATTGGGATAAACCGGCTGTAACATTACGTAGGTTAGGCCATCTTCGTTTTTGAACAGCGAGGAGGAGGAGAACGAACAATTTTCAGAAAATTCAAGTGAACTTTTAGTGGTCTAATAAATTGTCGTACTGAAGGTACAGTGTGATTTGCATTGTCAAGAATTAATACGACGGCCGCTAAAATGCTGTAAATTATTTCTGAGGTTAAGAACCCATGTACGGCTACTTGTGAAAGCTAACACACCAAAACTTGCAAAACACTACCCTATGTCTAACTACAAAAAGCAAGCTTTTTGACGGTCTCCGTGGGAACAAGAGCACAATGTGAAAATCACATACGAGTGGTTAGGGACTTGGGTTTCTCAGTAAAGGGAGCACAGCTAATAGCAAGAAGGACTCATGGGATTTTAAATTAAAAAATGCTCTGTGGAGTACATCACGGAGTGGATGAGTTTAAGCAACGGCTTAAAGTGGCACTATCACCGCCTTGAAAGTCTTTAGAATCTGGCCAACATCTAGCGCTATCTAGCACTTGCTTGCACCAAACAAAGGAACGCACAACAACATTTCTTTTAACGAAACAAGCAAGCCATGACCTCCTTAGTTAATTGAGTGAAACTTTGGTCCGTCCCCGTGCACCTGGGAAAAAGTTGTAAAGTTTAACAATATCACTGCTGCTGGCGTTCACTTTTCAATGGCTGATAGTGCCACTTTAAAACACTAGGCCTTTAACATGTCAACCAACTTTGTATACACTAATATCCAGGATACGCACCCTAATCTTCAAAATAAAAAGCCTTACACACCATATAGGCCTAGTCTAGGTTCTAAATTGAACCATACAGGAATTTTGATTAAATGCAATTTTTACAAAGTAGTTTTGCTGCAAAGTAACTTTCTTTTAAGAAAAAAAACATACAATACAATTTTCTTTAGTTTATTTTACATTCGGGGTTCATTGAGCTGATAAAGAAACTGATAAAATCTTGAGTGCTAAAAATTTTACTGCAATACCAACAATCCTAAAAAAAAAAGTTCTGCATCATTTAATGTATTAATAAATTCGCCTTAATTTGATGAATAAAGCTTTTTTTGTTAACTAGAAATTCTCAGTAAACACGAATGTTAACAATCACAACGCGATGCTTAACTTCTATCGATCTTTTACTTTTGCTCAATAAAAATAAGCCGTTCTTCAACCTGTATACAACTAATTAAACCGAACGAGCTTACATAATCATACTCGCATTTGCAGTAATACATTTTTTACGACGTCGTTAACACGATAATCGTGTTACGAAAGTTTGCCTGCAGGGGGATTTAATTAAAGAGCAGAATAATATCCCGTTGACTAACAGCAGCCAACAGCAGTCGAGCATTTGCGGCTTGTAAACACCATATACAACATGCACTTCAATTGAAACCACTTGCATTAAATGAATAACATGTTTTACCAATCGCACACGAGCAATCTCATCGTAAGTACAAAACGACATGATCTTTTCAATGATTTCGGGTGGCTGTTCCAGTAAACTCCGCGTTGGCGACGCCATCTTGATTGTTTATATTGGATTGTTGTTATGCAGCAGAGGCGGATGTAATGCGGCAGTAATTACAAAACTGTGATTATTCCAGCATTATGTTAAATGAAATACGCATTAAAAATTTATCAAATAATTAATTTAATTATTTTCGAGGCATTCTAAGATGAAATAGAATAACTAATACTTCATCTCTCAGTAATGGTGTTTCAGTTTCGGTATGTTGCTTGTGACGCTGCTGATTGCTTCGTTCATGGTTTTTTGTTCAGCGTCGTTTGCGAAAAGGTAGGTCTAGTTGCTGAGGGTGGTTCTGTGACCATTTCAGTGTATGGAGAATCACTCAAGTGGATCATGTAGGTAACCTGTCCAATATCAAAATGCACCTGGGTGATAACCTGTCCACGTGGGCATTTGGCCGCCATATTGGAAAATGGCCGCCAAAAAACGGATTTTTCCAAATAACGCTGTAAATACAAATATTTTAAAAGGACAATGTGAAGCAAAGTTGTAGAAAAGGTAATTTTAAACAACTTCCCAAGAATGACTTTTCCTGAAAAAATGAATAGGCTAGTATAGACGCTACAGCTGTTTTTAAAGTAAAATATAGATTTTTGCTGTATTACATGCATTTTCACCACTTTTACGTTACTAGGACATCTTCAAACGACTATAGCTCGGCCCCTATTTAAGTTACCTTAATTCTTTTGACCTTGCTGAACAGAACACATTTCGACATTTCCATCTAGCCTAGTTGTAGCGAGCTAAGTTAATTAGACAGATAACAGAAGTACTTTGAAGTAGATAAACATTAATACTGGACAGGTTAACTAACGCCCCACTTTGTTGATTGTATTTCTAAGCGGTTATAGAAACAGCTTTCCTTACATAATTTATTGCAAAACTTTATTATCTTAATATATAGGATATATAATAATATATAATTATATTAATAATAATATATAGTTGAAAATAACGGAATGTTGTTATGATTTATTACATAATAATAATTCAGAATTTTTTTTTATTCTCACATGTGAAACTGACAAGATCATCAACTGAATCCTATTAATCTAAAAAGATCTTCCCAGCAAGGAGATATTGTTGATTCATGTATTATATATCAGCAAAATACCGGCAAAAGTGTGACGTCAACAAAAACCGGCTGCCAGTGCATCAGAGACGCTGCAGAACTTCGCGAATATCATGTTCTTGCGTTATTAAAAAAAACGATTCCAGGTGACCTCTTTTTTTTATTATATGAACAATAATTGTTATAAATTATATACTCATAAAGCACAGCTAGAGAAGCTTTCCAGCACAAAACGAAGGAAAATCGAAGACGATGTCAATCTAGAAGATGCTGGAAGTAGTACTACCTACACACCCTGCTCTACGCTATCAGGTGTGCCTGCTTGGACTCTCCCGAATCAAAAAGAGCCGAATAGGTAAAAAATATGTGTTATGTGCGGACAAATGGAGTCCTCTGGCTAACGTGAAAAGTACAGAATTTGTGAGGAAGGCAGCACATCAAAACTTTTAATGGCAGCCAAGAACTCTCAGGGCGAAGTCTACACAAGAATTGCTGTTAGGTGGTAGGTGGTATTTTAACTTTTTAAAAAACATTTCCTCCAGAAGCATCGTTTCCAATGTTTAAAGTATGTGTTGACTGTATTGGGAAAGGTGGGATGTTAAAACGTCGTGAAAAGAACGTAAAAATAAGTTTTGGTATTTCCGTTGCCTCCCAAGCTGACTGCAAGTATTGATCATCACAGAATCTCTCATCCAGATCAAAATCAACTTACAAAAATGTTTTTCTCAATAACTGTGAACATTCCTTTATGGTGTCTGTTGATCTAAGTTTCTCAGTAATATCTTCAACCGATACAGAAGAATCAAATACCATTCGGCTCTTTTTGATTCGGGAGAGTCTAAGCAGGCACACCTGATCGTGTAGAGCAGGGTGTGTAGGTAGTACTACTTCCAGCATCTTCTAGATTGACATAGTCTTCGATCTTCCTTCGTTTTGTGCTGGAAAGCTTCTCTAGCTGTGCTTTATGAGTATATAATTTATAACAATTATTGTTCACATGATAAAAAGAAGATCACCTTTAATGGTTTTTTTTAATAGTGCAAGAACATGATCTTCGCGAAGTTCTGCAGCGTCTCTGATGCGCTGGCAACCGGTTTTTGTTGACGTCACAGTTTCGCCGGTATTTTGCTGACATATAATACATGAATCAACAATATCTCCTTACTGGGAAGATCTTTTTAGATTAATAGGATTCAATTGATGATCTTGTCAGTTTCACATGTGAGAATAAAAAAAAATTTGCGGATTATTATTATGTAATAATTCATAAAAATATTTCGTTATTTTCAATTATATATTATTAATAATATAATTATATATTATTATTATTAATATTATTATATATTTTTATGTATCCTATATATTAAGATAATAAAGTTTTGCAATAAATTATGTAAGGAAATCTGTTTCTATATATAACCATTCAGAAATACAATCAACAAAGTGGGGCGTTAGTTAACCTGTCCAGTATTAATGTTTATCTACTTCAAAATACTTCTGTTATCTGTCTAATAACTTAGCTCGCTACCACTAGGCTAGATGGAAAGGCCGAAATGTGTTCTTTTCAGCAAAGTCGAAAGAATTAAGGTAACATAAATAGCCGAGCTATAGTCGTTTGAAGATGTCCTAGTAATGTAAAAGTGGTGAAAATGCATGTAATACAGCAAAAATCTGTATTTTACTTTAAAAAACAGCTGTAGCGTCTATACTATTCATTTTTTCAAGAAAAGTCATTCTTAGGAAGTTGTTTAAAATTACTTTTTCTACAACTTTGCTTCACATTGTCCTTTTAAAATATTTGTATTTACGGCGTTATTTGGAAAAATCCGTTTTTTGGCGGCCATTTTCCAATATGGCGGCCAAATGCCCACGTGGACAGGTTATCACCCTGGTGCATTTTGATATTAGACAGGTTACCTACATGATCCACTTGAGTGATTCTCCATACATTGAAATGGTCACAGAACCACCCTCAGCAAGTGGACAGGTATACTTCCATGGTATATGTGTAAAAACATTACGCGAAGAATTTTTCCAGGTGGCGCTCGCAACCAAACCGTCGGTCGGATTTGCTGCGATAGCATTGATTTCAGTTACGGATTCCTGCAGATGCTACGTGTTTTGTCGAAAAAATAACGAATAAATACAGTGTTTCAGCCAGCAAAAATTGATACGACCCCTAGAACATATACAAACAAAATAGCAACGACATAATAGTAGATGAAGTTTAAATAAAAAAAAATTAAATCTGGATTTAAAAAAAAAATTGGTTGGATAATTTTGTTTCTGAAGTCAGTTGAAACAAAATAAACGCTTATCATACACGGTGATAGCCGTGTATCTATATGATTGAAGTCCTTTCTCCTATTCTATTCAATATACTTCGACCAAACTAAACTAAACAGATAGCAGATAGCAACTTTTCCCAACCTTGCACCATCTTTTATGGAATTCCGTGCAAGAGTAAAAGTAGGGACCCACACATAAATTTGAAAACTGTTCCCTTGTTCTTGTTGTTGTTGTTCTTCTTCTCCTTCTTGTGTGACACGGTCTCAGAAAAAACGACTGGACCTACCTAAAATCTGAAACATGATCTTAGCTAGAAATTTCCCTGGACTTCATCCTCAGAGACACCACTTTTTCGATTAGTCGATCCATTCCGGAGTTACGGATTCCTGAACGATCATTTTGATTGTTTTACATTGTTTCAACCGTTGTAATTAGGGAACAACGCCACTCAGTAAACCCCAGATCCATTCTTCGTGCACTTGTTATGTCTTTGCTAAAAAGTTGATTGTTGAAGGGCAAAATGGTGCTGAGTTGTGCAGCGTTGTGCGTTAGTTGGTAGTTAGTTTGTATTTAGTTTGTAATTAGTTTTGCATAGCGTAAGGCTTCGGGCCACGGTTCTTAATAAATGATCGAAAGAATAGATCATAGATAGGGCGTACGGCTCTGGGCCATGGCTCTGAATAAATTAAGTCTAAAGAATCCGTGTTCCGTAACGGCTAATTGGACCACGGCAAATGTGAAAATTATGAATGAGCAAATTTATGGACATAAAATTCCTCCAAACAGAAAAGGTAGATGGGACGATTAAACCGTCTGATCCTTCGTTCATTCACAGTCCTATGAAAGCTGCGATATCCACCCAAAACCAAAACTGGTATAAGAGAAGCCGCCAAGTTTCAAAAAAGGGTCAGCCTTTCAAAGTAGTGATATCATTCAACCAGGGAAAGGCCGCCAAGGTTAATCCTGTTAGCCAAGTTAATCGCACCTAATAATACTTTGGGCGTTAAATGAAAACTTGAAGATTGCTACCGCCAGTAGCAATGTTCTAGTTATCATTTAACTTTCGAACTATTAGTAGGTGCGATTAATTTGGCTAATAGGATTAACCTTGGCGGCCTTTCCCTGGTTGAATGATATCACTACTTTGAAAGGCCGACCATTTTTTGAAACTTGGCGGCTTCTCTTATACCAGTTTTGGTTTTGGGTGGATATAGATTAAACCAAACTATAAGATACGTTGTTCATTTCGATCTAAAACAAAACCCACAAGGGTGAAAGAATCCGCCAAGTTACAGCCAATCAAAGTGGTGATATGACCAAGCGTGGTTTTTCCTAATAACCCAAAAATAAAATGCTTTGCGTTTTGCTGTTTTAGCAACGGGGGTGTCTGCATGACTAAACGTGAACGAAGAAAGCAAACGAAAAAAATTCTCAATTTTGCTGATGTAACGGCTAATTATTTACAGACATGAAATGCCTCCAAAAATAAAGGTAGAGCGAAATACAAGATGGTGCGCTGGCTTTTTGTATGTTCATAGTCCTAAGTTACATGTGCCTATCAACTGCAAGCAACTAAAAGCGTAACTTGTCATGTCGAGAATAAATCCTAATGCTGCCGAAATCTTGAAAAAGTAAGAGGAAGGTACAAGGATAAACAAAACAACTAAAGGGCATGTGCCGATTGAGTGAGCGAAGCTAACGATTTCAGCGATTGTTAGGCAGTGTCTTCAAAAATGGGACTGAAGAAACGTAAGAATGTGACGAATGCTCATAAATAAAATAAGCCATGTCAATTTGGCTAATCAAACGGCTAATTGGCAATGGTAAATTTGAAAATTATCAATGTGAAAATTTATAGATATCAAATTCCTCTAGAAAAAAGGTACAGATGAAGATAAGACGGTGTAACCTTTTGTACGTTCACAGTCCTATGAAAGTTGTGATATCCACCCAAAACCAAAACTGGTAGAAAAACCCACCAAGTTTCCAAAAACGATCGGCCTTTGAAGGTAGTGGTATCATTCAACCAAGGAAAGGCCGCCAAGGTTAATTCTATTAGCCAAGTTAATCGCACTGAATAATACTTTGGACGTTAAATGAAAACTTGAAGATTGCTACCGCTAGTAGAAATCTTCTAATTTTCATTTAACGTTCGAACTATTAGTATGTGCGATTAACTTGGCTAATAGGATTACCCTTGGCAACCTTCCATGGTGGAATGATATCACTACCTTCAAAGGCCAATCGTTTTTGGAAACTTGGCGGGTTTTTCTACCAGTTTTGGTTTTGTATGGATATATTTAAACCAAACTAAGCTACATTGTTCATTTCGATCTAAAACAAAACCCATAAGGGTGAAAGAATCCACCAAGTTACAGCCAATCAAAGTGGTGATATCAGAGCCAAAAAGGCTGCCACCAAGTTACTACATTAGTTGCCAAGCTAATTCCACCGAGTATTAGATCAAATGTTAAATCAAAAACCTGACCATTGCTACTATCGGTAGCAATGGTCAAGAATTTGATTTAACGGTGGGATTAGCTTTGAAACTAATGTAGTAACTTGGTGGCAGCCTTTTTGGCTCTGATATCACCATTTTGATTGGCTGTAACTTGACGGGTTCTTCACCCTTGTGTGTTTTGTTTTAAATATTACTTCTTTTGAAGTTTTTTTTTTCTTTTTTGGTGGCTTCTTATTTTAGCCACTGCCCATTTATTACTATCTGGCCAAGCTTGGTCGAAAAATATTGAATACGAACGGAGATATTAATTTTTTTTTAGTTTCGCTGGAATGAGGACTTCAATCATATAAATTAAAGCGTTTGCTGATTTCCATTCAACCATCAACAATAAGTAGCGCGGACTGCGGATTTATTAAGAGCTTAGTGGCCAGAAGCCATGCATGCATGCGCGTGCATTTTATCAACAATGTTGTGTTGCCGATTATTTCTTGCAGTCCGTTTGCATTGTTACTCGTTAACACTAATAACATCCATTCCGGGTGTTGCAGACATAGGGCCTTAGGGCTTCGTCGGGCAGATGACCGGGTGCGGTTAACGCTCGCTAAAACCCTTTGACTAATAACGAGTGATGCTTATTTTGATCACCGGTGGCGTTTTCCCAATATACAGAAAAATAGCATTACAAATGATTGTAATCTTTTTAGTTAATGCCTCCCCAAACGTCAAACCATAAAAGGCACGTATTGGAGTTAACAGAGTACTGAATACCAAATTTCATTCGTATCTGTTGCATAATTTATTTTATATGAGCGGAAATAGTCAGTAGTCAGCTGAAATCAACGATCTTCACGCACTTTTATCACCTTGATACAGTTTGTGCACTTGATTGAAATACAACTATTGTTTGTCAGGGCACAAAGACTGCCCATTTCCAACAATTTTCAAGCTGTTTCGCCGCATAGGTATTTATCCTCATGATCGTAATACGCTCAACTCTGGTTTCAGATAAAGTACCAAAGTTAGTGGCCATGCAACAATAATGCAGGAGTTAAATAATGACTTTTTATTTATTTATCTAGACACACGCTAGTGTGTCGCGCCAAGTTATAGGCAACAAACATCACAACAAACATCACATCAATTCCGAGGTTGTAAACCATTGCAGCGCGACGCCATTGCGTCAGTGTCTTATATCTTGAAGCATAGTTGGGCACATTTCAGGTACTTGGGGAAGAATAATAAATAATGCGGTACAAAAGCTTAAATTGTGTTGAAATCGTGAGCAATGACCCACCTCACAAAAATTAACTCGTGGAGGAATGCCAGCTAAGCTGTTTTCAATGCAAAATCCGACCCTCAATAACATTGTAAATGTGTTACTACTAACTAGCTACTAGTTAAGCTAGCTAGTCCGCTCATCCCCATGTTAATTTCCATAGGGTGATTATTCATCGATACCGAGATAACGGGAAGGCTTCCAGCTATGAAATTGGACGAATGGGTGCAGTACAATACAAACTGCGTACCTTTCATGGTTTGGAGCCTGGGGGCGTAACGGGAATGGCGTGGGAGGGCGCGTAAGTACGAAAATATTGTTATAACCATTGTTAGTATTGTCGGCATCGTCTCTCATTGGACAGCCAAAGTTCGAACAATGACGTGCGTGCCTAGACACACACTAGTGTATCACGATAAATCTAACAACGTTGCAAAGAAAATGTATTCACGTCAAATTCACAAAAAATAAACCAACTGTAATAACAAAGTCAAAAACTGGTAAAGAGGCCACCAATTGAGAGTGGTTCGGCCCTTCAAAGGAGTGATATCAACACACCAAATTAACTAAATAAAACAAATTACAACAAAATTAAACCCAAACCAAAAACCTATAAAGAGGTGACTAAGTTGAGAATGGTTCGGCCTATAGGCAAAAGATAGTAGCAAACTGTTGAAAACCAATTTCTTGTTGAAGTGGCACTTTATAACACATCAGCACGGTAGTGGAGTTGAGTCAATACACAATTTAAAAAAAAAGTAGTGATATCATATCAAAAACCAAAACTGGTTAAAGGGACCGCCAAGTTCCGAATGGTTCGGCCCTTCAAAGGAGTGATATCAACACACCAAAACATTTGCCAGCTTAATCGCACCTTAACTTAAGCTTAACTTTGGACGTTAAATGAAATTGAACATTGCTACCGAAAGTAGCAATGTTCTAGTTTTCATTTAACCTTTGAACTTGTAACGGACATCGGCTCACCCTCGTACCTACCTGTGTGCTGTTGTGTTGTGGTTGACTTTTGTTGGCGCCAAAATCGTTGTGTAACAGCAAGGACTTTCAGGTTTTGCGCCAAAACCATGAGCGGACGTGCAGGAGAACGTGGCCAAGTATTGTTGGCCACGATTGGTGAAAACTTTGTAACCAAGAACTGGATTGGTTAACGAACTCACGAGCTGATTGGTTGTCCGGTGGAGCTCTGGATCCGACCGGAGCATATAAAGTCAAGGGCTTCAGAGCCCGGTGTTCTATTCCCGTTGATTCTTGTGATGAGAAAGAACGTAATAATGTAACCCAAATCTTGTCATGATTATTCCGCAGTAAATAAGGGTTTAACTACTTCAAGTTTGGCTTCTACATGAACACACGTTACAAACTATTAAGTGGTGCGATTAACTTGGCGAATGTTTTGGTGTGTTGATATCACTCCTTTGAAGGGCCGAACCATTCGGAACTTGGCGGCCCCTTTAACCAGTTTTGGTTTTTGATATGATTTATTTATGTCAAGGACGGTAGCAGCAGTAAGCAGTAAGCAAACGATGGCATCTTCGACAGGCCATCTGCCCTACAAATCAACAACAAAGCACTGAGTAATGACTTTCTTACAATGAAGTTACAATGAAGTGTGACAATTATTGAACTTGGCGGGTGGATCACTAGCGTGGTCCATGATATAGTAGTCAGCTAAAATCAACGATCTTCACGCACTTTTATGCCATTGATACAGTTTATACACGTGATTGAAACACAACTATTGGTTGTCAGGGCACAAAGACTGCCCATTTTCAACAATTTTCAAGCTGTTTCGCCGCGTAGGTATTTATCGTGAAATACGCTCGGCTCTGGTTTTTGTTAAAGTACCAAAGCTAGATTCAGATTCAGATTGCTTTATTGCCAGGCCCTGACCCGAAGTCATGCGCTTGGATACAGCCTAAAGACATACACACCTAAGCTAGTGACCATTTAACAACAATACAAGAATTAAACAATGACTTTCTTACAATAAAGTTACAACGAAGTGTGACAATTATTGAACTTGGCGGGTGGACCACTAGCGTGGTCCTTGAAATTGGTAGCTAGAAACGATAGAATGGTATATTTATTTAGTAAATACAGGTCTTCAGAGCTGAGTTGAATTGTTTCAAAGGGTCAAAGGGTTTAACGAGCGTTAACCACTCCTGGTCATCTGCCCGAAGCCCTAAGGCCCTATGTCTGCAACAGCCAGATTCCCAGGCGGTTGAATTGTTTCAAAGTGGCCAGCAACAATGCATGCATAAACCTTTGTAGCACGACGCCATAGCCGTGGAAAAGGTACACGGATTACTAACAAAAACGTCAAATGTGCCGTAAAAAAGGGGGTTAATGATTGAAGTTTCACTTTACTTGTTAAAATGTACACGGATAAAATTTGAATGATTTTTAATTGAAATAATCAAATGTACAATTGAGAAACTTGCATCTGTTTAAGCTCTGTTGTGCTTTACCAATCATATATTTAAAACGTAAAGCACAACAGCACTTAAACAGATGCAATTTTCTCAGTTGTACATTTGACTATTTCAATTAAAAAATCATCCAAATTTTATCCGTGTACATTTTAACAAGTAAAGTGAAACTCAATAATATAACCCCCCCCTTTACGGCGCACTTGACGTTTTTGTTAGTTGTTGTGTATGTCTCGAAATTGGAGTCCCGGAAAAAAAATCCCTGGGAAAATAATTTCCGGAAAGAAAATCCCGGTAAAATAGTCCCCGGAAAAAAGATCCCACGGAAAAAAATCCCCGGAATAAAAATCCCCTGGAAATAAGATCCCTTGGAAAAAAAATCCCATGGAATAACTCCCAAAAAAAACCACGAGAATTTAATAAGAAAATGCTATACAAGATCTGAGAATTAAAATATAATAAATGTCAAAACCAACAACGAATGTGTGTAATTGTACCAAGTAGGGTAAGTTTTGATGAGAATGCTGAAGTACGTGTAAACTGGCTTTGATCTGAAATTTAATGAACTCACGTCTGAAAGCTTATAAGGGTAAAAAGAACATCAAAAAGAAACTATCTGTAAATATGATAACTTCTGGGATGGGCTATGACTTGTGTCTGCCTTGCTCGCGCTGCCGAGCTCGCTGCGGCTGTGAATTTACCTTATAAAAACATGTGAAGCACTACTCATTGAACGAGCAACAAGGCACCTAATATTTCGAAGAAATAAAATTGTGTTCATTATCAAAGGAGAATAAAAAAAAATATAAAAACGGACGAACACAACACTGCAAGAGGTCTTCACCTGGAGGCAGCCATATTGGATGACGGATGTGTGCAAAGCATGATGGCCGTCATCCAATATGGCTGCCCCCAGGTGAAGACCACTTGCGGTGTTGTGTTCGTCCGTTTTTATATTTTTCTTATTCTCCTTTGATAATGAAGACAATTTTATTTCTTCGAAATATCAGGTGCCTTGTTGCTCGTTCAATGCGTAGTGCTTCATGTATATTTATCAATTTCAACCGCATTTTTTAAAAACTTATTTATGAATTTAACACCAGGAACAACTAAATTCCACACACGTTCGAAGCACGTGGAATAACCATGTTGTGACACGTGGTTTGCATTTCACATTGCCAAAATCATATTTTATCAAAGAAGTGCTAAGTGGCTATAGCTTCCTGGCATCCGTGTGAACTGGCATGAAGTTGGGAGGAACGACAAGCAATTTCTACCAGGCCATTTTTAAACTGCTGCTCCAAGTGGAGCACCAGCCTTAACGATTGGAGCACCAGTCAGCATCGTGGAGCACCAGCCGTTGCAACCCCGTTTCTCAAAGTTCAAACTCATTTTTCGTTTAAAAAAAATCGTTTCGATAAAATAAAATAAAATTATGACGACACCAATATGTGCAAGCTTTCGGTGCAAGTCGTTCGTCACCAGTTATTTTCCGAAATTCCGAATACCTCCAATCCAATCTAGTTTAAACATTTAGAACTGAAAACATTAAGATGGCAATGGCACATGTCTCCAAATTATGTGTGCATTTATTTTTATTCCCTTGGCATCATTACATGGTATACTCACTCCAATCAATGCCGCCTCATATAAATGAAATAAATTTAAAATGTAAATTTCTGAAAGTTTGAGTGCAAAACTGTATATGCATTCCGAGTCCCCCCCCCCCCCTTTTGACTGCCCTATGGCTGCAGAATCATGCCCTTTTTACTAGTTGGAGCACCACTTCATATTCCTTAAAAAATGCCCTGATTTCTACTCCAGTCGGCCTTGGCTCAAGAAACAAAATGCCTTCATTGCTTTAAGTTCGTTTAAACGCTAGTTTTTGCGAAGTGGCACAACTGGGTTATCTCCCCCACATCGATGCGTGGATAACATGAATTTCACACTGAGTAATGAGTTGCACAAACAAACAAAGAATGCAACTTTACTTTATTGAACTACTTGAGCCTAAAAACCTGAAAGTCAAACGCTCACATCTACAACTTACAGTGGTAATCTTGAAACCCACTTAGCTTAAAGTACGTACTTAAGTGCCAATTCAGTAGTCTGAGAATCCCCTTAGAACTGGCAAGCCCTTAAGGTTGAGTATCTTCCAAGTGTGCTGTGGAATACCCTTAAGTACCAAGTTGGTAGTGCAGTGAAGCTCTGAGGGAAGATCCAGGACGAGCAAGAGCTCTGAGATCGTCGAGGCCGAATTGGTTCCCATATAGTAACACTATCCTGAATAACATTTCAGGCTTTGTTACAGGAAGCTGAAACAATTTTCCTCATTGGCATAGCACTATTACTGGAAAGATACATCCTGCGTAGAAATTCGATTCCAACAATGCAGCAATTGCTAATTGCAGCAAATTACTTAGCTACAGGAAGCATCCAACAAATTGTAGGTGACTGTGGGGTTATCCCAGAAAACCGCTTCGCGTTGTGTAGCAAGGGTCGCCAGGATCATTGCTGCTTTATGGGAACGGCACGTTCAATTCGCCGTAGGCAACAAACTCACAGCATTGCAATAGAGATCCTGTAACAAGTAAGAGAACTCATATACAGAGCAAGATTTCCAGATGTCGCAAGTATGTCGGACACTTTCACACACATTGGTAACCGTGCAGTCGGTGCAATGAACAGACAGGTATTTCGTAACAGGAAGGTGACGTTTCCTGGGAATGTACAACGAATATGTACTGTGGACCTCTTTTCACATGTTGAAGCCCGTTATTATGGGTCAGCCCATGATAGTTGTATTTTCATACAGTAACGTCTGTGTGCAGACTTTTAACGTCTGTGGTCATCGTGGCTGAGCGGTGGTAGAGGTCAGCCTGGTTGCTGAATGTTTGTGGATCTGGTCGAACCCCTTGAAAGGGGACCTTGGGTAAGTCCCCGCCAGGACTGCCGGCCAGGGTAGCGTGAGAGGCTACCATGCTCCTCAACGGCTATGGTAACTATTCTGGCACATTCTGGACAATCTTTCGGCCCCTATGATGATCGGAGGTTTCCCGGATCGAATCCCTGGGTTAGTACCTCCCTTTACCAGACATTTCTTCTTCTCTAAAAGTCTGGTAATGTTCAAAATTGAGCCGGTTTAGCCACACAAGCATTAAATTGCTTCGGCTGACTAAAGGCTCAAAAGAAATTAATTGTTAAAAACAAAAAATAAAAAAAAATTACAAGGGTTGCTACCAGACAACAGTGGCTGTCCAGTCAGCGTGGTTGCCTGAATCCTGTGCCTTCTTTGGGAGCGCTAAAACCCTGAGTAGAAGTCTCAGCAGTGCAGATACAGATGGATGGCCCTCCTTTTTATCTCACGTTTATTATGTGGACTATTTTTGCATCTGCTTCATTGTCATAGAGATTATTTAGTGGCAGGATCTCGTCACTGCACAGACCAACCACCTTTTATGTGATGTGGTCAGGTTCGTTTCCTCATCTGACACCACCTGTTTTCAGAACTTTTCGTCTACATTTACCCATTGTAGTAAGCGCCATTGCAACAATGTTCTCCCAATATTTCTTTAGCTGTCCTTCGTCAGTTTGTGCAGCATTGGTGCACCGAAGGCAGCATTAAACTCATCAACAATAGTAAACCTTTTTCTTAGTTTTGGCTGTGTCTGTCGCTAATTAGTCCCAAGCATGTGCAACCAGTTCGGCAATGAGGTTGCGCTCTTGGTGTGTAAATTGGTAGTGTACGTACGTTCTATTCATTAATTTGGCTATATACAGAGTTTGGAAATGTGGTCACAATGACCACTTGCAGTATAGGGTTTGTGCGTCAATGACGACGGAATTGGTACTTGTATAAGTGATTAGTTGACACTCAGGTCTGGTGTTCTAGACTAGTCCACGTAACTTGAGTAAATATTTCATTTGCGGGCAAAGTATATACTTAAGTACATACTTTCTCAAGTGCCACTTGCTGTAAGTTTAAGGGGGTGTTCTAGACTACCAGTGTTAATCTAAAAGGGTTTAAAGGGTTTAACGAGCGTTAACCAGTCCTGGTCATCTGCCCGAAGCCCTAAGGCCCTATCAATCATACTTAATCTAATCATTAATGCAACAGTTTTGAGGATCAACAATTCAGGTTTACGAGAAGCATACAATTGAATTATTTCTTAGAAGATCAAGAAACACGCTGCTAGTGTGTCGCCCGCCAAGACGATAAACGATAACACCTATCCAGATAATGGCGTCCACAAGACACGCTGTGTACAGCTAAGGTAGTTTGGCATTGTTAATGACACAGCTTACCGTTTTCCTGTTGAAAAAACGACGTGAATAACGTTGATATTTACCTAATTACTTACTACTTACTGGCTACTGGCTACTGGTAAGGCTTTTCTTGTATAACGAAAATAAATTCTTCCATGTGGTGAATAAAGCTGGTTCTGAGCTCATTTTACAGGTAATGCTATGGAGACGCCCTTTTCATAAGGCCTCTTCTAATTGGTCAAGTGGCTCAGGGTTCGGGTTTTTTAGTCTTCTGTACAGCCGTACCGGCTGAGAAGACTATTGCAACGACTTTGTCCGTCCGTCCGTCCGTCCGTCGCTTTTTTCAACTTCGCAACGGTACCAGATATTGACGACCATTGTTTACAACGTTAGATTCAGTGTGAGAAGTTAGTTAAATAACATGGCAAATTAACATCGTTACTTCCTTATAGCTAATAGAATTTTTCGACGTCGAATTAAAATCCTAAGGTAACACTCAATAAAAACAAATGGATTTTAGCTTCGTTTAAAATCGTTTCGTCGCATTGGTGCATGAATAAATAGGCTTATCGTCAAACCAAATTCTCCGTTAGGCCTATATCTGCTACTTACGAAATTAAAACTGCATTTTTAAAATTAGGCCTAAAATCATGTTACCATGGCAACGTCAAGTTGCTACGAGTCGCTGTTGGCTTCATCAGAAGCGTCTCTCTCGTCACTTCCCTGCTACCACTGATCTACATAGGCTACGTTGCACGTTACGTTGTAACCTGGTTGTAACACTGTAACTGTGTGCCTGGGCGCACCGTGTTGCAAAAATGAATAGGCTTACTGTACAATCCATATCTCCGTTAGCTGCTACTTACGAAATTAAAACTGCTGGTTAAAATTAGGCCTAAAAGCTGACAATTACGCCTAAAATGTAAAATAGGCCTAAAAGCTAACACATTTTTAACCGACGATTGTGATGGCTACTGTTTTTAGATTAGTATAATAGAGATAGCTGTTGTAGTGCATGATAACATTGGAAGTGCCTCAACATAGTGCCTCAACATAGTGCCTCAACATTGGAAGTGGAAGAACTGTACAGAAGACCGGTAGCTGCTTGTTTTTTTTTGGCTTACGTTACATTTTGAGGACAGCAGTGTCACCTTTTTTCATATGATTAGTATTTCTTATTTGTACTGTAGTATCTCATTGCAAACGTGCGGATTTATTTAATGTACAGTTTAGCAACCTAGGATTCCCGCCAAGCTTTTCGGCCGTGTGAAGTCGTGATATCAAACGCCAAGCTCTTTCGTCAAGCTAATCCCACCAAGTAATAGTTCGAAGGGTAAATGAAATATATAAAAATTGCTTACTGTGCAATTTTCAATTATTTCATTTAACGTTTGAAGTCTTAGTCGGTGGGATTCCCCCCCCCCCCCCTTTCCCCAGTTTCAGACGTGGCGTACCAACAGACAAACATAAATTTCAGCTTTGGGCATCACGTGAGTAAAAGTATGGGCCCAGCCCCAGTACAGTAGATTAATTCTTTGCTTTTTAGGAAAGTTTTGTTTACCCGTGTTAGAGCATTGTAATACTTTTTTTTTTCAAACTGGGTGGATGGTAGTGGATGGATATTTTGTTTTCAACTTGTTTCTTTAGGCTAAGACTAAGACTAAGACTCAGAAGCACAGTAGTTACGTCACTGTATACTTAAAATTATGGTAGACAAGGGTTCATCTAGATACGCTAGTGTGTTGCCGCCAAGTAACAGTAGATCATCCTATTGTAGACATCCGATTGTTAAAAAATTGATTGTTAATGATAAAAAGGCGGCTCACTAGCAGACATGTGTCTGTCAACTGTAAGCAACAACTACAAGCATAGGGCCTTAGGGCTTCGTTGGGCAGATGACCAGGAGTGGTTAACGCTCGTTAAACCCTTTGAACCCTTTTGCAAGCATATTTTGGCATGTTGAGGATAAATCCCAATGCGACAGAAATGTTTCAAATTGTGGAAAATGTAAGGGGAAGGGTCAGAGATTAAGAAAAACTAAAATTTAAAGGATGAGTGTCCACCAACTAGCTAATAATATTTTTCCCATGTTAAATCGCATAGACTTAACAAGATTAAGATTAAGATTAAGATTAAGATTAAGATTAAGATTAAGATTAAGATTTCAAGCAACAATGTCTTGAACATCAACACTGGTCTTTAGATTTATAGGAAAAGCCTGCACGAACTAAAAACTGCACTGTAACGAAGGACAAAATAAGGAAAGATTAACGTTGCCGTGGATTGCGTAAGAATAAAAGGATGCACGTTAGATGATGGTTACGCAACAATACGACCATCCACGAGCTAACGGAGTTTTTGTTAATAACCCAAAAATAAAATGCTTCGCGTTCTGCTGTTTTAGTAACAGCGACCTTCGGGGATTTCTGTATGACTAAATGTCAATGAAATCTTGAAAAGTTAAGGGGAAGGTGCAGGGATAAACACAACAACTGAAGGGGATGCGCTGATTGAGTGAGCGAAGCGAACGGAATCAGCGATTGTTGGCCAGTGTGTGCCAAAATGAGATGGACTAATAAACTAAGCCGTGGCAATATGGCTAGTCTAACGGCTAATTGGCAATGGTAAATAACACGGTGTACCCTAGTGTACGTTCACAGTCCTATGAAAGTTGTGATATCCACCCAAAACCAAAACTGGTAGAACACCCCACTAAGTTTCCAAAAACGATCGGCCTTTGAAGGCAGTGATATCATTCAACCAAGGAAAGGCCGCCAAGGTCAATCCTATTAGCCAAGTTAATCGCACCCAATAATACTTTGGACGTTAAATGAAAACTTGAAGATTGCTACAGCGAGAACTATTAGTCGGTGCGATTAACTTGGCTAATAGGACTGACTTTGGCGGCCTTTCCTTGGTTGAATGATATCACTACCTTCAAAGGCCGATCGTTTTTGGAAATTTGTCGGGTTTTTCTACCAGTTTTGGTTTTGGATGGATATATCTGTACAGGGTGAGGCGAAAGTCTGGTCACACGCAAATAATTGCCGTTATAGTGGTCCTGTGTTAATTCTGAAGACCTATTTGCAATGTATGTCAGAAGACAATGAAGCTTTTGCCAATGAAGACATTTTGAATGACCTTCAAAACAGCATTCAAGGTCATCCAAATTCTATCTTCCAAACGGCACAAGATACAGCGCACAAAAGAGAATTACAAATTTAATTGAGTATTAAACATGACAAACTACGAAAACAGATTGAAAATCGGAGCATAATTACAATAGTTACGAGGAAAACAAAATAGCAACAATGAACGTTTTAAATGCCATGCAGACCGAAAATTACAGACTGAAAATTTTCTTTTCTATATGGGAAAAAAAATCTCTGGCATTTGTATTGTTGAAGTTTCGCGTTGACGCTGGGGATGTTGTACCCTACTGCGCGTAAAAAGACTGCAATATCAATTTCCCCTTTTTCAAAACGCAGCTTTGAGTATAACACTTCAGGGCACTTTAGATTACTATGCTTTACACAGTAGTAAAGCTTTTGTTACCTATACCCCATGTAGCAAAGCTTTTGCAGACCTTTGTTCGACTTTATTAGTTCCATGACGGCGCACCGACGGATGGTGAGGAGTTACAAGCCTGAGTTGAACACGCACAACCAATAAGCTTTACGCAATTGTTGCAATACAAGCTTTATGCAATACAGCAAGCTTTATGCAATACATTTGTGTGAAGCAGCATTTGTTTTAAAGGGACTTTTTGTCGGGGATCAAATTGGAAGGGGAATTTTTTTTACCAGGGATTTCTTAACTCGGTATTTTATTACCTCGGAATTTTTGGGGGGATCAAAAGGGTGGAGAGGTGTTCACCAGGGATTTTGTTACCGGACACGGATTATTTTCTGTGTTTATCATACACGGCGATAGCCGGGTATATACATATACGATTGAAGTCCTCTCTCTCTCTCTAGCAAAACTAAAACTATTAATTTTTCCGTTTCTATTCAATATAATTCAACCAAACTTGGCCAGATAGTAGATAGCAACTTTTCCCAACTTTATAACAACTTTTATGCAATTCCGTGCAAGAGTAAACGTACGGAGCCACACGTAAATTTGAAAACTGTTCACTTCTTGTTGGTGTTGTTGTTGTTCTTGTGTGACACGGTTTCAGAAAAAACTACTGCACCTACCTAAAATCGGAAAGATGATCTCAGCCAGAAATTTCCATGCGCTTCATCCTCACAGAGACCACTTTTCGATTGGTCGAGCCATTCCGGAGTTACAGGTCCCTGAACGATCATTTTGATGGTTTTACATTGTTTTAACCATATTAGGCAACAATGCCACTCAGCAAACTCCATGGCCATTCTTCGTGCACGTGTTATGTCTTTGATAAAAAGTCGATTGTTGAAGGACGAAATGAAAGAATGTGCGAGGTTGTGCTACATTGTGTAGTGTTGTGTGTGCTGGTTTGGTTGGAGTGGCACGGGTTTGTATGGAGAAGTCTGTGCAATGTTAGTTACATAGTTACTTAGTTGTATGTAGTTACTGTTTAGTTTTGCAGAGCGTACGGCTATGGGCCACGGCTCTTAATAAATGATCGAAAGAATGTGGGTTGCAGAGTACTCGCAGTGTGCAGGGTTGTTTGGTTCTGTTGTGTTGTGGGTAAGGCATGTATTTTGTGAATTTTTAGTATTGCTGTAGTTTGCAACTTTGGTTTTGTATTTCACAGTGGATTGGGGCGTGCGGTCTCGGGCCAGGGCCTCCAATAAAATATTCGTAAAAAAATGTATTTAGTTTTGCAGGGCGTACGGCTTTGGGTCATGGCTCTTAATAAATGTATGTGAAATAATCCGTGTTTCAGCTAAACGATACAGATTTAAACCAAACTAAGCTACGTTGTGGCCTCGAAACTGGCAGCTATAGAAACGATAGAATGGCGTATTTATTTCGCAAATGCAGGCTTTCAGAGCTGAGTTAAATTGTTTCAAAGTGGCCAGCAACAATCGACTACATGCTTAAAGCTTTGTAGCGCGACGCCATAGCCGTAAAAAAGGTACACGGATTACAAACAAAAACGTCAAGTGTGTCGTAAAAAAGGGGTTATATGATTGAATTTTCACTTGTTAAAATGAACCGGAAAAAAATTGATGATTTTTAATTAAAACAAGCAAATGTACAATTGAGAAAATTGCATCTGTTTAGGTGCTGTTGTGCTTTACCAATCATATATTTAAAACGTAAAGCACAACAGCACCTAAACAGATGGAATTTTCTCAATTTTACATTTTATTATTTCAATTAAAAATCATCAATTTTTATCCGTGTTCATTTTAACAAGTGAAAATTCAATCATATAACCCCCTTTTTTTACAGCACACTTGACGTTTTTGTTTGTAATATATACTATAGTGCATACTAGTTGTGACCGTGCGCATGCTGCACACCCCCCTCCCTTACCACCACCAGCACATCCCTGCTCCCTTTTCCCTGCCGCACCGTTGCATCCCCTTCCTGCACTCCCACCGTGTGGGTTTGAATATCACTCCGCCTTCCTCTAGCACCTTAGGTGTCTGGTCTTTGCTTTTAAATTTATCAAACCGAAGACCGAACATATGAATGGCTCCCACATATGCCCCCCCCCCCCCCACAATTACTTTAGCCCTCACACTCCTGCCCCCTCCCGGATACGCATACGTGTCCCCTCCCCCATACTCACTTGCCGCCTCCCCCTCCCCGAAAATGTCGCCCCGTGACATTCCCCCTTTGGTGCAGCCCCAGAAAAGTCGCTGGCGTGTGTTTGACTGAAGGCTAAAAAAAACCCTATCATTATGGCATTACAGATTGCGTCCATTAAAGAGTAAATTACAGTTTTATGCTGAACAGAGAGCAACAGACAAGAATAATTTGCATCACTGACCCATTGGTAGAGGCGAATTTATATTTCTGCTACCTGAGACTACGCAGATTTTGCTCCCCCCCCCCTCTTCCCCCAAAAATGCTTTCATCAGCTTTTTTTCAGGGAAATTGCAGGATGGACCTACGGTTAGGATACTCTGAAAATAAGGTGTGCGGGTGGCTTAATAGAATCTAGGAAAAAATATCCCCGGAAAAAATATCCCCAGTAAAAATATCCCTGGAAAAAATATCCCCTGCAGTCATAATGTTTTCTTATTGGTCGTACGATTTAATTCTGCGGATTCCTCTACCATAGCACGACTCACGGACACCCCTGCCGCAGCATTCGTTTTACGGACCACTCTACCACAGTACCACTGTGGAATTGACGACATTAAAGTGGCACTATCACCGATTGAGAAGGAAACGAAAATACCGTGGCGCCATATAGCGGCAGCGATATTGTTAACTTGTACAGTACGCTCCCAGGTGCACAAGGAGGTACCAAATTTTCACTCCATAATTAAAGAGGTCGTGGCTTGTCTGTTTCATTGAAAAAAATGCCGTAGTGCATTCTTCCGCTTGATGCAAGCAAGTGCTACACAGCGCTAAATATTGCCAGATTTTGCCCACTTTACGGGGTGTAGGGGCGGGGAAGTTGTTGAATATTAATTAATGGACTAGCTCACTAATATCGATGTCATACAAGGCAGGAGAAGTTTCTGAGCTTTTCGTGTTTTTTTAAACTTTATTTTGTTTTGAGAACGTTCCTAAGGTACCAAAATGGAGGACGGAAACGCCCATAAAGTCCCCAAAAACGTACGCCTCCGGCAAGGCAGGGGGGGGGGGGGGAAGGGGGACATTCAAGATTCCCCTTCCCCCCGCCGTGGTAGTTTATTCCCCTTCAACTTAAATTTTCTTGGCGGTGAGGTTAACATTAATTTGTTTTATTTTATTCTTTAAACAAACGTTCGTGTTCATTAGAAAATATAGGGGGGGGGGAGGGTGACGAGTGGGTTGCTCTCTAAATATTTTCCTGCGTATGCCACTAATAGACCTCACGTTTATAATACTCGAAGTAGTTATTAGAGTGATAGGTTTCATTCTTTACCACTTTCCTTACTTTTTTGTTAGGGGAATGGAGTACAGACGGAGGTCCACCATCAGATGTATTTTTACTACATGACAATGGTATACATTGCAATTAGATACTCACAAAGAAGGTGTTTTAATATTGCCCCAAATTCATGTTTTATTTTTTTCGGGGATATTTTTTTCCGGGGAAATTTTTCCAGGGGATATTTGTACCGGGATATTTATTCCGGGGATATTTTTTCTGGTGATATTTTTTCCGGGGATATTTTTTCCGCTTACCGGCTTAATAAGGAGGCACTGTATAGTTTACAAGTGCTGGCATCCGTATGCTTAAATAAACATTTTTGTTTGATTGGAAAATTACAACCCACTTTACGACCCCCCTGCTACTTGAAAACATACGACCACTTTATTGTTAAGGTGCAATTATTTTCTTGTTTTGTGAAATGTATAGCACCATGAAGAAAAAAAGCATTTGGCGAAAACATCGAATAAACCGATTTTTTTGTCGCCTCGGTCTTTGGGGTACTTTTTATGCCTGCCCCTTGCATTCCCTCCCCCTCTTTTCGTTATTGTCTTCCAATCGGTAACATGTACTTTCGAATAATGCTACAGCTAGCTTACCACTGCAAGGTAAAATTCGCTCCCGCCCCAAAAAACAAGTTTATTTACGCATACGAATACCCAAACCTTTAAACCGTGTACCCTCCCTATTTTTCCATCCGCCCACCTTATTTTCGGCGAATTCTGATCGTAGGCCTATCCTTCATTTTTTTCTGAAACGTTTTTCCTTAAAAAAAAAAAAAGCCGATGAAAGCATTTTTTTTTGGCGGGGCTAGGGGAAGAGGGTGGTATCTGCCTAGTCCTAGATGACAGAAATATTAATCCACCTCCGTCAGTGAGCAAGTGACGCAAATTCATCTTGCCAATTTAGTTCCTCTTCACCATAAACTTGTAATTTATACCCTTTAACGGAAGTAATCTGTAATGCTGTAATGATTTATGAAACAGTTAAAAAGTGCGGGCATTCGAATGTCCAGGATTTTCTCGCATTTGGATGAAAGTTAGGGCATTCTTAACGACAATGCGCTTTTTCAGTGCTGGCCGATTGTTGCGACCGGGCTGGAAATCACTCAAAAAGGCATTAGGCTTCGACAAAAAAAAAATAGTAAATGTAAAATTAGAAAGTGATCACATACCGAACGGGATTTCTGTGTTGTGAATGATGGCTCATTACTTTATTCGGCCTAATCCGTATCCATTTTCGTTTACTGCAGTCTGAAATTTAACTGCACTCATTGATGCAGGAAAGACGCGGAACTCATGCACTCGCTTGCAGAGGCAACCCCTAAGCTTCACTGCATGGCAGTTAAAACGTTCAGGGAAGCCTTTGTTGCTGTTTTGTTTTTCTCGGAACTATGCTCTGATTTTCAATTTGTTTTCGTAGTTTGTCATGTTTAATGCTCACGTACAACTTTGTAATTCACTTTTGTGCTGTATCTTGTGCCGTTTGGAAGATAGAATGCAGATGATCGTGAATGCTGTTTTGAAGGTCATTGAAAATGTCTTCATTGGCTTCGCCATAATCTGACCTACATTAGAAATGTGTCTTTAGAATTAACGCAGGACCATTACATCGGTAGTTATTTGCGTGTGACCAGACTTTTGCCTCACCCTGTATACAGTAAAACCGCCCTTTCAGTTGAAATTTGAAAGTTAGTTTTACTTTCAAATGTCAGCCTAAATTTTCACATTTTTTTTTTTTGCTTACACGTTACCTGCGGGTTCGGGGTCCCTTTCGGCAGTTCCTGGGAGGGCAGCCCTTCCCCTCCCCCTCCCCTACCGTTGCCGCGTATGTATGTACTTGGCTAACATATTTTGTTTTAATCCTAGGACTTTTTTCAACGCAAAAATTCTCCGCTTAACTGCATTGGTTTGCTGAGTCGTTAAAGTAACATAAGTAATTTTTAAAGAAGTAAAATAAAGTTTTTCCCCCAAACTCGATTAAAAAAAAAATTGAGCCACAAGATAGGGGTAAGTAGCAAAGTTCCCCCAGCAACGAAAGACAAATTTTCCCCGTTAATCCCTAAATTGCGTTCCCCAGCTCGACAAATTTTCGGCAGTTTCTTCCTCATAGAAACCAATTTGATTGGCCGGAGGCGCAACTCCTTTTGTTAAGTGACATTCAATGACACATGAGGTCACGTCATTTTCTCCTCTAACGTGGTATTCGGAAAATAGTTGAAGAGGGGGGTGGGGAGGGGGAGGGATTGTTCGGGTTAGTGATAATATGAAATCTTTGAGACGAGTAGTTGAGCAGTGCATTTGAGTCACTCAGAGCTCGTGCATCACACCTACAAATCGAGTGCTCCTCAAAATATTAAGATGGCCGCTGGATTTTCACTTGTGCGGACGAATCTGGATAGTACAAATCTTCATGATGGTGACGTCAAAATCGAAGATGGGTCGTCTATCGGGTCAAGAACGAGTTCAGGTGAGTTTAGTGCTTTTTTTTTTAAATAGGTTTTACCAAAAAATTCAACATAATCGTAGGGAGAGTATTATCATTTACGATATAAAGTTTCGGCATATTACTTTTGGAGTACATTTTTCGGCATTTCCGTTATCCTACACCGTGAGAAAGATAAAAAATTAAAATTCATAGAAGTGCCTTATTGACAAAAAAAAATATTTCTCTAGGTTGATGTAAAAGCTGCCACTGTAATGAATGATTGCCCATGGGATTTTTATACGTCGTGGTATTCTGGTTTTAACAATAGGCCAATATATGTCTTGATCTTGTTAAACAACTGACCTGTAAATTGTATCCTATGAAAGGATGATGTCGGGCGTGAAGTCGTATCACGTCAAGAATACGTCTCAATATCGGAACTGTGTCTTTTCACCCACCAACGGTGTTTAAAAAATGTCGATTTTGAGTTCGGTATTTTCCGTAATTCGAGAATCGCGGTAAACCTGCGGAAACCGCCCATCTGTGTTCTATACTGCAAGAGAAGTGTTAAAAAAAAGTTGAGAATATGTAAAGTTTATCAAGCCAAGAGAGTAAATAAGAATACAAGTTTTAAATCACCCACGGCAAAGCACGTTTGTGAATTTGAATTTCTTCCGAGTTCGAATCTGATCACATCATTTCGACGAAGTTTTAACTACGTAAAACAAAATAAGCGGATCGCTTTTGTACTGCAACGGAATGTGATTTTTTTTGGGTATTCAACTTTTCCTTAGCTGTTCTCCCCATTATGTGTTGTTTACCTTTCTCTCATTAAGAGCGATTTTTTTTTTTTTTTAGAAATTGTGATTTTTGGGAGCTCTGCTATGATCACCCTCCAATATAATATAATCTTAGACCTCGCATCACGCAGAAAACCACAAGAACTATCCAAATCACACTGTGCATGCTAAATCTAGGGAAAAAAATCCAAAGAAAAAAAATCCACGGAAAAAAATCCAGGAAAAAACAGAAATAAAATCCATAGGAAAAAAATCCACGGAATAAAAAAACCAATGCCATTTTTTTTATTTCATTTTCCCCTCGCATATTGTTAATGTAAGGTTATTTCTTACTTCGTTGTTAGTGCTACGAAACTCGTTCAAAGCTGCCTGGTGCTTTTATTTAGTCAAACTCCCTTTCTTCCCCAATTACACTTCTGTCATTTGATTCCTTGAATATATTCCAGGTCGTACATCGCGCATCTTCCAGGTCGTACATCGCGCATATTCCATGTCGTACATCGCGCATATTCCAGGTCGTACATCGCGCATATTCCAGGTCGTACATCGCGCATATTCCAGGTCGTACATCGCGCATCATAAGTAAATTCCTAGTCCAGTGCGATAGCAAGTGTTATGGTTGCCATGAAGCAAAATGTTATGTGGATACCTATCAATAACATCGTTTGGTTATATGCACACAGTCAAATAATCCGTGACAACATAAAGAATTCCCTTTGAAGAAACTACTGTCTCAGTAATTTCTGGACTCTTACTACTGACCGTTTCGTTACAAATCGGCAGGCAGTCAAAACCGACGATGTGTGAAAATTTCAGATTTTTTTTTAGCTTTTAGCTGTGAAAGACCATCGTGAAAACACGGCTAACACGACTCAACACGTCTTAATACGGCCGAAAAAAAAATGCACTGAAACCAACCGGTTGTACGTCCGTCGCGGCCAAAAGGTTTTGCACATTCATCTCTCCAACAATACTCCGCACGAACAGTAATCACGTTGGACGATGCCATCATGTTGCGGTCATTGTTGGCAATTTCTACGGAAACATGTTAGGTTTATTAACTTTCAACAATTAACACAATTTTTTATCATATATGTATTATTTCACTCTAGTATTTTACCACGTCCCTGACACACTTCCGTACTTAGCCGTGGCGCTATCCCACACCATTTTCGTTGCACCATTCCCCTCCTACTTTTTACCTGCAAATATTCATTGTTGCCCCACTGTTGGGGCGCGTTTACGCAACGATTCGCCTTTGCATTCTCGCAGCTAGAACTCAATCGCGATGGCAAAGGTGACATTGCCATGGTAACAACGCTAAATGGATTAGCTAAATGCGACGTCGTTTGAGTAAATACTTGCAGTTTTATAATCCGTGCCAATAATATAAAGATTTCCTCATGACGAAACAATTTTCCCAAACGCTTCTGAACTCACGTTATTTGCTGTTTTCGTTGCGAGGCGGCAGACATAAAACCGCCGCCATGTTGGAATTTGAGGTGATTTCTAGCTTCTAGCTGCGAGAATACAAAAGCGAGTGGTTGCGTAAATGTGCCCTTAGGCTGACAGTCGGCGACTCCGTGGGTCCATGCCAGTCCTGCTGCTCCAGCAATACTGATTTTCCCCCCCACTTTTTTACTGATATCATTTCTCAGTTTTTTTTGCATAAAAAATAATACTATAAACTGAAAAAAAAATTATATTGGATTTTCTTTCCATGGATTTGTCTTCCTTTGGATTTTATTTCCTCTGGATTTTTATTCCTAGATTTTTTCCGTGGATTTTTTTCTTTGGATTTTATTTCCTCTGGATATTTATTCCTAGATTTTTTCCGTGGATTTTTTTCTTTGGATTTTTTTCCGTTTACCGTACATGCTGTAGCACGGGTGTCTGGACAAGGTTCAGTAAAAAAAAATGTGGAATTGGTTATGGGATTGAGGAACCATCAGGGTGACAAAATGGGCCAAGAGCCAAACAACACTCGAGACAGCGAGGCTATTTCTAATTGTTAAATACATGCAATTGTTAAAAGAGTGATTGTTGATGATAAAGAGGCGGTTTCACTAGCGGTGTTGTTATGCCTCAGCTGTATTGATTCTGTGGCAGTAGACGTTTAATAGCTTTAAGTAGTCTAGTTTTGGTGACTGTACCTGGGCGCATGGCTCTGGGCCGCGGGGCCCGTATTGAATAAATTTTCTGGTTTCACTAGCAGACAAATTGTGTCTGTTAGGTAGCTGTAAGCAACTAAAAGCATATTTTGTAAGGCTGGGCCGATCTAGATTACCCATCCGAACTTTACCGGAATAAAGTAGTTGTCTCTCATTGTTTAAAAATTACAAGGCAAAATGGTAAATTTTACAGACGGTTTTGTGTTTTAAAATGATTTTAACATTATCTCTCCTTGTTAAAAAGATTCAGTTTATGCTTGGTTGGTTAGTTGGGTGCTTGGTTGGGGATGATCATCTTCTCCTCTGGAAGTAGAAGGCTACAAATATGAGAAGTTTGTCAAAAGAAAGCAAATTAATCCGTTCTTTGTGTAGGCATATTTTTAAAGTCCGAGCTGGGTCCTAAATGACCGAAATTAACGAAAAATGGCCATTTGCAACAATCAGCAACAATGCCTCAACAATACATGACGTCATGATTGGAGCCCAATTTTTTTCGAAATTATCTGGAACGTTCACAATAGTCAGGCGGCAACCGACCAACGAGGAGCAAGTCAATAAATTGTTCTTCTCAGTAACAATCAGTAAAGTCGCGTAGCTTTTCGCAGTATTTTATTACCCGTTTTAAAATTGGAGTCATTCATAGATTCTATAATAACTGACAAATTCAGGACAAGAGAATAATCGTTTACTAGTAACACAAAGACAGACAAAAATTAAATGCTAAATACTAAATTACGCGTAGAAAATGTATTGACACCAGAAAAGGGTGCCAAGAATATTTTTATGCCTGCGTTTGTATTATTTCAAACAACAATATTCGAGCATTAGTGTTTACGTAAAGTAATCAGCCATGCCCCTCCGTATTTGGGCTACAACACGAACAGGTTTGGATACGAGTTGTTGTCTTGTGTAGGCCTAACTTGACCTACAAACCGTGGCGTTTTCACTTGTGTTCTGCTGTTGTTTCGCTAAGTGTGCGGTCATCAGAACGAGAAGTGATGAGGAGCCGATGGAAAAAGCTGTATTGAGCAGGCCAAAAAAAAATCTCAAAATAAGTGCAACAAGAAAACCCAAGTAAAGCGTAGTGCTACCAAAAATGTCAACTGATGTATTGTTCTTAGTGGTTATATTGATTCCAGTCACGATTCTGAGGTAATGTTTGTGCTGATTGAGTGAGCGAAGCGAACGAAATCAGCGTTCGTCATTGGAAACAGCACTTTTTCCTAAATACATTTACTAAGTAATATAGGCTAAATATTCATTCATAGTAAAAATGACCGACTTTCTACGTTGCATAAAAGGTGATTGACCCTAGCCCAAAAGTTTAACAGGTATAGATACTGAATGATAACATTACAACTCTGGAATGACATTATTTGACCATTTTTAGTTTTGTTTAAACTAAAAACCGTGGCGTGTTCTGCTGATGTGTGGTTCATGGTGGTCGGCTGTGGTGGTGGTCAAGTTTCTGAGGTTGCGCTGATTGAGTGAGCAAAGCGAAACAGCTCTTTTTCTTAAACACTTTTAGTAAATATTTATTCAGTAGTGGAAATGACTGACTTACTACGTTGGATAAAAGAAAACACGTGAAACACTACTGGTACATTGTACTTATTTGACCATTTTTAGTTTTGTTTATCATTTGTAAAATGAACGGTGCACTAAAAAAAAAACGCGCACAGTATTCGGATCACTTCCTTGAACATTTGTTTGATAATTTTTGTTAAGAGTGCCTGTCAGCACCATATGAGTTACAGCAAGAAATCTCCTCGAGCGCGGCGAAATGAGCGAGCGAAGCGAGTTATTGTTGTGTTGTCTTGTGTAGGCCTAACTTGCATTCAAACCGTGGCGTTGTCACTTGACGTTCTATAGTTGTTTCGCCAAGTGATGGGTTATCAGAAAGAGAAGTGATGAGGTCCAGCCAATGGAAAAAACTGTACTGAGCAGGACGTAAAGAAAAAAATTTCAAAATAAGTGAAACAAGAAAACCCATGTAAAGCGTAGTGCTACCAAAAATGTCAAGTGATGTATGGTTTTTAGTGGTTATATTGATTCCAGTCACGATACTGAGGTAATGTCTGCGCTGATTGAGTGAGCGAAGCAAACGAAATCGGCGTTCGTCATTAGAAACAGCGTTCGTCATTGGAAACAGCACTTTTTCCTAAATACATTTAGCAAGTAATATAGGCTAAATATTCATTCATAGTGAAAATGACCGACTTTCTACGTTGGATAAAAGGTGATTGGCCCCAGCCCAAAAGTTTAACAGGTGTAGATACTGAATGATAACATTACAACTCTGGAATGACATTATTTTACCAGTTTTAGTTTTGTTTAAACTAAAAACCGTGGCGTGTTCTGTTGATGTGTGTTTCATGGTGGTGGTCACGTTTCTGAGGTTGTGCTGATTGAGTGAGCGAAGCGAACGAAAATCAGCGTTTGCCATCAGAAACAGCACTTTTGAACTCGTTTAGTAAGTTGTAGGATAAATATCCACCCAAAACCAAAACTGGTAAGAGAAGCCGCCAAGTTTACAAAAAGGGTCGGCCTTTCAAATTAGTGTTATCATTCAACCAGGGAAAGGCCGCCAAGGTTAATCCTATTAGCCAAGTTAATCGCACCTACTAATAGTTCGAAGGTTAAATGAAAACTAGAATATTGCTACTAGCGGTAGCAATCTTCAAGTTTTCATTTACCGTCCAAACTATTATTCGGTGCGATTAACTTGGCTAATAGGATTAACCTTGGCGGTCTTTCCCTGGTTGAATGATATCACTACTTTGAAAGGCCGACCATTCTTGGAAACTTGACAGCTGCTCTTATACCAGTTTTGGTTTTGGGTGGATATCACAACTTTCATAGGCCTGTGAATACAAAGAATTCCACTGTCTAATAGTGACCTCTACCTTTTTTGTCTAGAGTGTCTAGAAATTTTCTAATTCATAATTCTTACGTTTGCTATTGCCCAATTAGCCGTTACACCAGCCAAATGGACATGGTTTGGCGTATTGTATGCCCATGTTTCGCATGCTTAAAGGTGTGTCTACACGGGGCGCTATTGACGCGTGACGCCGCTTATTTCTGTCCGCGCGCTCCGTGACGCCTCGTGTATTTGCACTGGCATCTCGCGTTTTGAAGCGCACCGTCTTTGCAGCCAGAAATAGAGATTTTGGGGACACGTGGCTCAAACGTAGGAGCTACGTCATCATTTGCCGCCGGTTGATTGCCGGCGCTAAATGCGCGTAGTGATTGTCGAATAGATCGTGCTGCAGTGAGATTTAGTAAACGGAAAAAGATAAGCAAAACGAATACGACGAAGAAAGAACAAATACAGCTTAAAAATAAAATGTGGAATATAAAATACGTGGAATAAACTAGAGAAGGTTTTCTTTTTTTTTTACTTCTAGAATTTATGAAGGAAACTTATTGAATGTGGACGAAAGTTTATTTGTGAAATACGTATACCATAAACCTAAAATTAAAAATTAAAAATGGATTAAATACAGCAAGCATTGCTGGGTTAGATAAGAAAAAATTAAAATTTGCGAATTGCTATAACCTCAGTTTAACTGTCTCTTGTTTAAATTTTAAACATGAGGCAGTTGTAAAGAAACCAGAAAAATAAACTAAACAATGTGAGAAGTTTGCTTTTAATCTTTAAAAAATCTGTAAAAAAATTAGACATCTCAAAACATCCTTTGCCAGTTGAATCCTAGATTAGCGGAAAATGACAAGCAAAATTTAAAGACGGGCCTAAACACTACGATGAAATTAAAAAAAAAAAAGGTGTCAAAAAAGTATTTACAAGCCTAATTTAACCATTTAAGAAACAAAGATAAATTTAACCACTGA